>JAVHLU010000347.1:0-65000 GCA_036785755.1 Colletotrichum ledebouriae
CAATATCATCAATAATACTATCAATTAATTCCAGGAAAAATACCTCCTTATGCTCAAATTTATCAGCTTTCATCACCATATTACTCAGCCTATTAATATCTATTATTCAGGCTGTTTTACCGCCCCTCGAGCTACCTATATACCTATTCTTACAATTTTTTATAATAATAAAGCGTTAAATATATAGATCTAGGAGTTAAGATCCTTAAACCTTCTTATCCTTAAAATTAGACTTTTAATAGAGCTTATATCTAATAAACTAAGTATAAGTAGGTTTTAAGTATAGGGATAAAATACTAGAGATATCCTAGGCTTTAGACCTCCTAATAAGCTTAGTTACTAGCTTTAGCTAATTAAATATAGTATATACCCTCCGCCTAGGATAGATAATATCCCTAATTAGATAGACCCTTTTAATATAATATTAAAATATATCCTTATTAAATATTAGAATAAAACCTTAGAAGTAGTAGAGGAGACGATTTACCCCTTATACTTATAGTAAGTTATAGCTAGTATATTTAATACTATTAGTATACTTAAGATAGTAACTCTAATATATACTAAGGATATCTTAGTAGTTACTCGCTATATTATAAAGCTTACTAAGCCTAGCTAACTACTCTATTATAAGATAATTAGAGGTATAGAAGACGATTTCAAAGATAGAGATATAAGGGATACTATAGTTACCTAAATTAAAGCTAAGTCCCCTAATATACTCCTTATTTATCTATAAGCGCCTAAGTCTACTAAAGTAGTTATTATAGGTCTACTAATTAACTTATAAGATAAGAGAAACTAGTTTTATAATAATTAGTAGTTAAGGAGAGGAGCTAAAAGATAACTATAGACTCTAATACTTATTACTAAGAGCTTTCTATTAAGATATAAAGCTAAGGAAGTTTTAATAAAATAATTATACCTAGTAAAACTTTAATATATAGACCCTCTCCTATAGGCCTCTAGTCTCTACTTTATTAATTAGCTTAGGTCTTTTATATATATTAGAAGCCTAGTACCTCTAAAGTAGCCTATTAAAATAAGGTATTAAGCTTAAATTAATTATTTATTAAAAGCTTTTACTAATAAAACACCTCCTAAAGGATACTAGATCTAACTAAGGATAGATAGAATTCTATATAATTAATACTTTAAATTAAGAGATAAAGATATTAGAAAAAGGATAGCTTAAGAAGATATTAAATATTAGATAGCTAAGTATACCCCTTAATTTATAAACCTAGAGGTTTCCTCTCTAAATAGGATAGATATTAACTTACTAGTACTTATAAATACTAATTTATAAACTAATCTAATAGTTCCTACTAATTTAAAAGAGTTAGATAGAGAAGAAGGATTATTAAAGGAACTAAATATCTAGAATATAAAAAGAAAGAATAACTATAAGAAAGAAAAGAGGGATTATAACTTATAATAACTAGCTAACTTTATAAAGTATCTTAACTACCCTAGGTCTATAAAACTATTTATATCGCCCTACTTAGCCCCTACTACCCCGAGAGATATTATATTTAGCCCTATTAATACCTTAGCGGGATTTAATATTATAAGACCTAAAGGGAACCCTATACTAAATAAGGATAAGCCTATATTAGTAGTCCTATAGTATATATAATAGAACTAAGAATCTATAAATTATTTAATAACTTAGTATAGCAGAGGGTTATTTATTATAACTTTAGCTTAGATAGAATATTTATTAGACCTTTATAATATATAAGGGAAGCTAATAAGATAAGAGGAGTTAGATAATTTAGAGGTTATAGCCCTTTTTATATTTATAATTAAGGGCTACCCTTATAATATCTATACCTTAATCTATAAGCTAGTCTAATAACCTAGGAAAGAATTTAATAAGGCTTCTATAGAGCTTAAAAGAGAAGAGGTAAAGAATCTCTAGGATATTACTAGGGCTTTCTTTCTACTAAACTATAGTAATTATTACTAGGCTATAGTTTTTATAAACTAATTAACTAGCTACTACTTCTATTATAACTCTATATAGGATTAGAATAGTAATTAGCGCTTCGTTAAGGCTATATAGGACCTTAATATATAGTATTATAAGATAGGAGCCCCTCTATAACTCTAAAAGCTCTTATTAATTAATACTTATATAATTAATTTAGTTTAATGGAGGGATAGATTTATATATAGTCTCTAATATATTAAATAAGCTAGAGCTCTAATTTAAGAAAGATTACTATCTCTATATTTTAGTAGTATAACCTTAAGTAATAGTATATTATTCTCTAACTCTAAAATCCCCTTAATTACTTAATATATATCTATAATTACTATAGAGTTCTATAACTTAACTATTAATAGTATTATAGCTTTATAAGATACCTTATTAAGTTAAGAAGACTTTAAGAAAGTACCTTTCTTCCCTTTATACCCTCCTACTCCTTTACCTATAGATAATAATATAGTAAACTTTAGAAATAATAATAATATTACGCTATCTCCTATAGTAGATATTCCTTAACCTATTTATAAATTATTAGTATTATCTAGGTCTACTTTATCTAAAATACTAAATAATAAGCTTAAATACCTTAGATATTAGCTTTAGTTATAGGTCTTATAAACGCTAAGTTATAGTATAACTATTAACCTATACCTAAGAACTATACTTATAGATATACTATTATATCTTAAGAGGCCTAGTCCTTCAAATAAGTATAATTATAGCTATATAAACTATATCTAGTAGAGAGTTAACTAGTAGGATTAAATTAAGTAGAATATACCTAAGGGAGTATATTATTATAACTTCTCACGCTTAGTATAATAGGGTAGGTAGTTTTAGCTATACTAAGGATTAGAGTAGAATAAGGAGTATAATAAAAAGGAAGAAGTAGTAAGGCTATTATTAAGATATAACCTATACTAAAAGATAGTTAAACCTAAGGGATCTTCTTAATAATAAGATTACCTACTTAGAAGATATTATTAATAAATTAGATCTATAAATAGAGTTTATTTACTATTTCTATAAAGTAGTTTTATTTATTTTTTAAGACTCTCTTTTATAATATTATAAAGAGTCTTAAGGGGATAATTAGAATAAAACAGGATAGACTTAGCTATATAACGTTTAGAAAACTCCCTTAGTATATAAACCTATTATAAGGAGACTATAGAGTAGAGTATAGAAGAGAGGAGCATAGTAGAAGAAAAGATAGTATTATTATTATTACTATTAATACCTTAATAACCCTATATCTTATTTTTTAATAATTTCTTAGCGAATCCGCGCTTAATTAAGATAATCTCTTTTAATTAGATCTATAAATTATTCTATATATCTTTTAAGCTTACTCTTAATATTCTTACTTATTTATAGGTAGAGCTATGTTATTTATTATCTTTCTAGTTCCCTTCGGTTCTAGCCCTTTCTAGTACCTATATTATACTTATTACCTTATAATACGTTTTAGTAACTCTAGGGGTAAATAGGTATTACTAATTATAAGTAACGCTTTATTCATAAGTAATAAGGAGATATAGAGGTCGTCTTAAGGGTATATAATCTCGCTCTTTAGAGAACTAATCTAGTAGAAGGCTACTTAATAAGCTATAGCTATAAGATTAATAATAGAAGCAGAGCTTCTAAGCCTTAAATATACTACTAAGGAAATAATTACTCTTTAGAGGCTATTTAGGGATATCTCTCTTAAACTTAGTAATATTTAGAAGATTTACTATAATAACTAATAGATAATTTATCTTATAGTAGGTAAAAAAGAATAGATCTTAACTAAGTTATAATATATTAATATTTAGAATATATAGCTATAATAAGAATATACTAGGGGATTGTTTAGCATAGTATATATACTGATAAATAATATACTAGCTAATAGTCTTATAAAGGTTCTAAACTATAAGAAATTTAAATATTTCTATTCGCTCCTTAATCTAAAAGATATATAGAGAATAATTATAATAAATAAGGGATACTCTAAATAAGTATAAGAGGGCTAGTAGCGCCTAATTTTTAATTAGTTTATAGCTTACTAGCTAAGGAGCCTAAAGTTACTCTTATAGGAGCAAAAGAATATAATATACCCTAAAGAGCTACCCGAAAACGCTAATTTTCTACTACCTAACCTTAGAGGATTTACTTATACTAATCTATTAGGATATTATATAAGGGTAGTAATACCTCTAGTAAATATATACTAATAAGACTATTAACCGCGTAGCGTATTATAGTAGCTATATTACTAATAAGTAGATAAGGTATAGGTATACCTATACTAACTACTAGGGTTTTAAATAGAACTAGGGCGGGAGATAGAGCAATAACGCTATATATACTAGAACCGCCTATTACCTTAGGAGCCCTACCCGAACCCTTACTATTACTACCCTTCTTTATTATTATAATCTCCTCCTTCTAAGTAGTAATAGCCTTATAGAGCGTAGCTCTCTAATAAGCGAGGGTCTATAAGTTATATTAGAAGATAGTTATAGAAACGAAGTATATATAGAACCTTACCTTTCTAACTACTAGATTATCCGAAGTCTTAGCTTTAGTATATTAGTAAGCTATAATAATAATAGGGGCGCTTATTTATTAATAAGGTACCTTACCCTTATAATAGTAGTTATACTTACTTACTATACTAAGCGAGTACTTTCTATTTAATAAGCCTAAGAGCTTACTTAAAACGTATTAAATATAGCGCTTATTAAATAGGGGTATTTACTCTACTTCTATACCTCTACTAGGGGGAGGAGGGCTAAGAGGGGGCTCTAAACTACCCTTATTAGTACCCTCCTCCTTATCTATCTCCTTAGGGATTATAATAATAATAAGGTTAATAATATTCTAGAGTATAGTTATAATAATAGAGGGATTATAACTTATTAGGAGCTATCCTCTTAAACTACTTAGGAGGGTAACCCTAGGGCTTCTTAAGCTATAAACCCTTATCCTTAGAGCTACTCTCTATAGGTTACTTCTATTTCTTCCTTCTACTCGCTATATAATATATTAGTATATTATATATTAATAATAAGAAGGAATAATATATATATAACCTTATTATCGCTCTCTAGGGGAGGAGGGCGCGCCCCTCTACCCCTAGCTTTATTCTTACTTTTAGTAGCGCGCACCTTCTTAAGGGCTATAGCCTAGCTAGTCTTCTTTTTAAGAGGTATTTATAAATATATTAGTATATTATAATAGCTTTAAGATCGTCGCGCGATATAGTTATATACGCGCGCGCGTAATAAGGTTATTATTAGAACTAAAGTTAGGTATATATATAGTAGTGATATTATATATAGGGAAGAGTTAAAAAGGTAGGAGGGTAGCTAGGTTATTTTATTTAGAATTAATATAATAGTAGATACCCTACCTAAGCTAATAAGAGATAACGGATTCTATTATTATTAGTAAGAGTTAGTAAATAAAGGGTATTATTATAATAATAGTAATAGTTATAAAGGTAGAAAACTATAACTATTTATGCTTTACTTATACCTAATATAAATAACTTTACTTTATTATCTCTTTTATAAATAAGCTTATTAATATATTATTTATAGATATATTGCTTTATATTTAAGTATTTTAAGGGATACTACGTAGTTAGGCGCTTTTCTAGTTACTACTATATCTAGGGGGGTATATTATAATACCTTTAGTATCGCCTATTCCTAGCGTAGTATATCACTAATATTAGCTCCGGAGCGACCTTTTTCTAGGGTTGTTCCTCTAACTGTGGTTATAAGTAACCACGTTATAGCTACTCTCGTTATAATAGAACAAGCTCTTCAGTAACTATAAATATAGCCCTATAGGACGTTTCTCAACACCATCGCCGAATCACCGCTGACGGGCAGCGGTTATCTCACGGCGCCTGCCCCGCAGTCGGTCGGTCTCGCAATCCTTCAGGACGTGTGTAGAACGCGTCAGACCATATGTGCCTACAAAACCATCATCTCGCTCCCCCCTTGCGTAGAATCTCGTAGTCTCCAAAGCGACCGCGACATTTTCGTCCGCAATCCCAGCTTGGCAAATGAGAATCTCTAGCTCTTCCGCCAAGATGGTATCGGCGTCTCTGCTATTTGGTGGGCTTATCGGCTTGGCCGGCGCTCAATTCCCACCGGAGCCGGAGGTAATCACGGTCCTAAGTCTAAGTTCCACGAAAATGTCACCATCTCATTTAAGGATGTAAGTGAGTTCGGCCATTGTCAGAGCTCCACCGGCGCGACGGGACGTGAATGTCAGGATTGACGCCGTGCCGATAGCCAGGGATTTGCGAGACCACACCGGGCTTCCGGAGTTACGCGGGCTATGTCCACCTCCCACCCGGGACTCTGGATGAAGGGACCGGAGAAGCCCAGGACTACCCGATCAACACGTGAGGCTCTGCGGCAGACCCTTCGCCGTGCGAAACTTACCAACGCTCAAACAGGTTCTTTTCGGTTCTTCGAGGCGCGGAAGGCTCCCGAGAATGCCCCGCTGGGGATCTGGTTGAACGGAGGGCCCGGCGGTTCAAGCATGATGGGCGCACTCGAGGAGCTGGGCCCCTGTTTTGCCAACGAGGACTCCAAGATGATGCGGCTCAACCAATGGAGTTGGAACAACGAGGTCAACATGCTCTTCATTGACCAGCCCAACCAGGTGAGCTTCTCGTACGATGTGCCTACGAACGTGACCGCCTACCCACGAGAGGAAGGGAACGTGGAGACTCTTCCGGCCGACTTCAGCGACGGAGTCCCGGAAGCCGGCAACTGGACTTACCGATACGGAACTGCGTCCAGCCAGAACGTTTCTCAAACTGCTCACACCACGGCACAGGCTGCTCATTCGCTGTGGCACTTCGCCCAGACCTGGTTCTTTGAGTTCCCTTACTACAAGCCCGTCGATGACCGGGTGAGCTTTTGGGCGGAGTCGTACGGCGGCCACTATGGATCAGGCATCCTCAAGCACTTCCAGAATGGTACTTCTCCCGAGAAGGATGCTCACTACATCCATCTCGATACTCTGGGTATCGTCAATGGCCTCATCTACCTGGTCATTCAGGGCGAAACGTGAATCTCTTTTCCTTACAACAACGTAGGTGAATCTTGTCGCGTGGATTGACAAAAAAAAAAAGTATGCTCACCAAGTTGTGGTGTGACCAAGACCTACGGAATCCAAGTCTGCAACGAATCCATCTACGACGAGTTGATGTACAACTGGACACGGCCAGACGGATGCCGCCAGCAAATGGTAGACTGCCAGGACGCCCTGAAGAAGCATGGCCCGCTATTCGCAAACAGCAAGAGGAACTTCACAGAGATCTGCAGCGGTGTCTCCAGAGACTGCGAATCCAACACCGTGTCGCTGTACCAGATAATCGGTAATGGCTGGTACGACATCGGCCATCCCAAGTATGACCCGTTTCCGGCCCCACATCTCTCCGGCTACCTGCTCGAGGACGAAGTCCTCTCGTCGCTCGGAGTTCCGGTCAACTACTCTGAAGCATCGGGCGCCGTGGGCAAGGCTTTCGACCAGAGCTTCGGTAAGATGATCCCATGCGCGAGGCGAATTTGAGACGAACTGTTGAGCTGAGTCCAACTGCAGACATGATCCTGGGCGGATTCGGGGAGTCGATCGGGTATCTTCTCGACAGCGGAGTCAAGGTTCACATGATGTGTGAGTGCAGCAGCCCTACCTGACGTCACCGCGCTTTAGAAAAAAAAAGGCCGGTGACTGATGAGTTGGCGACCGTCGGGCCCAAGGATATCTGGCACATCAAGAATACCCCGCCGCCGCAGCCGGACCAGATATGCTACGTGCTCAAGCCCAGCACGTGTGCTCCCGAGGTGTGGGAGAAGGTCCAGAACGGCACGGCGTTGGTGAGGGACTACTACGTTGTCGGAGACGCGCCCAAGCACGCTGCTGCGACTCAGGGCCGGGGGGCAAACGAACTGCTCCCCGAGGAACTGTAGAGATTGAGTGAAAACAGGCGGATGCTAGCGCAGCACAGCGTATTTGGGGACCACCATTAAGTCGTCCTGCTGCGCCAATTCAGGAGCCAGGGGAGAAAGATAACAGTCCGTCGGCCAAGTGGGTTTCAGTGATTGGATGTACGGGGACAAACATCGTCAGAAGACATGCAAGCGCTGGTCGCCGCCCTGTACCCTAGCGCCGGCGTGTTGGAATCGTCGGGTGTGCTGAGGTAGCTGCGGACCGCGCGGCTTTTTAAGCTTCGCTAGGTTGCCAGGTTGCGAAGAATTAACGTTCAGCGCTGCGCGAGTTGCCCTGATTCAAGGGGGGTTGAAAGAAACGAGATGATGCGGATGGCGAGTCTGTCCGGGATCATAGGAACGTAGGGAAACATCGACTCCATATCACTTGCATCGTCCGAAAACGCTGGCCAACCGGGGATCGTCGGCGGGACTCGCGATCCCGCTTGGCGGCATTTCGTCCGATCCGACGACTTGGATCGCCCTGACGGGAGGATGTTGCGCCGGCGGCACGACCAAGCTCCACCCGGGCGCACCACATGGTCGCCGGGTGGTAAGAGAGCCGGCGTCTTGAGCTGAGCTGGACCAAACAGCAGCACTGCGGAACCAAGGAAAGGGGTGGCTTTGCGCGCCGCGTCTTCAGACGCGATGACGGTGTCAGTCTCATTGGGCGGTCAACGCTCAATGCGCTCCATCGGCAGCGGGTGCGACCGGTTCTGAGATCGTTAGCATGCTTAAGATAGGTAGTAAGTAGCATAACATGCACAGCGGCAGCAGCATGGCAGAGTGTATGTACGACGCTTTCACATGCCATCGATGAGACAGCAGCCGCATGCTCCTCAGAGCCATTCCTGCGCGTCAACAATTAGAGGGGAAAGTCAGTCGCAGAAGTGGCTGTTGTTTACTCCCGTTTATACATCCATCTGTACTGTCTGTTCAACGTTCTCTTTTACACTCCACTGATTTGCAGAACAATAACGTTTTGGACGACGCCGACTTGCTGGCTGAAACACAGTTGAAACCACAATTACAGGCCACCGAGCAGCTCCAGACAGGGAGGGTGTTTGAGGACCCTTTTTTGTTTGTGGACGACTTTCAGGGCAGCGGAAATCAGGCTGAAGAATCCGCAACAACTTCTTTGGGGAAGGGGACCAAAACAATAGAAATCGAGTCGTAGAGAAGGGAATCTTGGGAGAGAAAGAATACGGATACGACAGCTTCAACCGGAGACTCGCGTCGCGACCATGGAAACGCAATCATTTTCGTCTCGCATCAGCGACCTCGTCAAAGTAAGCAAACCCAGCGCTCCTTAGTCTGGACTCGTCATCTCATTTTACAGGCCTCTCAGCGGGGCTCAGTGAATGATTCAAGCAAACATCACCGCTAACATTCTCACCCCATTCGAGTTCCTCTCATCGGTCAAGGGCGATCTTTCAAATGTCACCGCACCGCCATCATTCCTCGCCCCGTCTTCCGTCGTCGAGGTCGGCCACTGCTGGTGCCAGCGGCCCGGCGTCTTCGTCGCGCCGGCTCTGGAGTCGGATCCCGAGAAGCGGTCCCTGAAGGTGCTGCGCATGATTCTCATCGCGATGCGCAGCCAGTTCTACGTCGCGGGCGCGCCCAACGTCAGCATCAAGAAGCCGCTGAACGCCTTCCTGGGCGAGCTTTTCCTCGCGTCGTGGACCGAAGGCAAGGCGTCTACGAGACTGGTGGCCGAGCAGGTCAGCCACCACCCGCCCATCACGGCCATGTCGATGGGCAGCAAGGAGCACGGCATCCGCGCCGACGGGTACGCGAGGGTCGAGATGACCTTTTCCAGCAGCGTCAACATCCGCCAGATCGGCCACGCCGTGATCCACATCGACAAGTACGACGAGGACTACCTGGTGCCGCTGCCGGACGTCAAGGTGCGCGGCTTCTTGAACGCCTGTCTGTACCCAGAGGTCGTCGACACGTACTACATCGTGTCGAGCACCGGCTACGTCTCGGAGATCAAGTTTTCCGGCACGGGCATCTTCAGCGGCAAGAAGAACTTCTTCCAGGCGCGCATGTACCACAAGAAGGACAAGAAGGCGACCATCTTCAGCGTGGAGGGCGTCTGGAGCGAGGCATGGACCGTCAAGGACGGGAGGACGGGCGAGGTCCTGGAGCAGTACGACGTCGACGCCATGGAGAATCTGCCCGCGCACATGGACATCGAGCCCATCTCCAGCCAGGACCCCTGGGAGTCGAGACGCGCCTGGGCCGGCGTCATCGAGGGTCTTGGCAACAACGATTTCCGCCAGACGGTCAACGCGAAGAGCCAGGTGGAAGAGGCCCAGCGGCGCATGAGGGCCGAGGAGAAGAAGAAGGGCGAAACCTGGGAGCCGCTATTCTTCAAGAGCATCCCTGGATCGGAACACGAGGTTTTCCACAGCCTGGGCAAGACTGTGGGTTGGCAGCTGCACGACAAGCATACGAAAGGCGTTTGGAAGATTGACGATCACAAGCGCGACACCGTTCAACGGCCGTTTAGAGGAGAGCTGACACCTTTGGGTTAAGGATCAGGGCTCGCTTGTAGATTTTTTTTCTTTTTCATCATGTTGACGACTGGCGTTCTACCTACAACTGGGGACTGGGATGGCGTTCGGTAATCTTGATTGAATACACTATTCTCATTATTTTGACAAGTACATCCCTTTGGGCCATGATAATGCACACTCTCAACCTGCTAGTTTCACCATGTTCACCGAAGAATGAGCTCTCCAGAATATAATGGGAAAACTACTTCCAAGATAGAATGCTGCCAGAGGGGTCCGTCTCAAGAGTGATCACCACTGCGAATTGCGGTGACGAAACGTCAGGTAAATGAGCGCTGTAACGTCCACAAAGCCCCTGGCTTTCCTCAGTGAAAACTGCCTAGTCTCAGCGGTCGCGCGGTTAGATGCCGGTGCTGGGTGAAGGGTCCACCCCCCAAATGCTACCCGACAGAATTGAAAAGCGTCCTGAACTATGGAATCGGGACATGTATTTGGTGCGCATCTTGGTCATAGTTTATTGTCTCGGCAAACTAGTGCAGCCCAGCTACCAACAATGCAAAGGTTCATCCGCTGGCGTTGTCAGGTTGCGTATCGCTCCGAGCGGTGCCGGCCGACCTCAGTCACGGCAAGGTTCAAATGGCCGAAGCCATCTTTCAATATTTCTTAAGGGGGGCACACTTTAATGGTTCTTTCTCAAAACACCAAATATAGATAGTAATTAGCAACCTTGAAGGACTCCTTTCCGAGTGTACAACGGGAATACGGGGCCTTGACCCATACCTCCACCATGGGTTCGGCACCGGGGCGGGAGCCCGGGAACGGCAACTCGATTTTTTTACTGGTCCCGGTACCCTATCCCACCGTCCCTCGGCCTCCCGAAGCCACCTTTTGCAGACTATCTACTAAGCTATACCGTGGACGATTAAAACAACAGGGCATCCAGGGTTATCTATTTATGATTCGCTTCCATACAGATCTCAAACTTCACTGAAATAAGCCATGCCTGCAACCCCAGCAAGATACCACACGAGAGGCCTTAGTCGACGCGAGGTCCCCTGTAATTCCGATTTGCATGGCAAAACAAATTGGCGACGGCAAACAGCGCCATAACCCCGATGACATCGCTGGCATAATTTTCGGTCAGCCTGGGTGAACTTTGGGTCGAAAAAAGCAATTGGAACTTAAGTCATTTTCGACGCCGTGACTGGCATAACCACCGGGAAGTCGCAGAAGATGAGCGCCAGGAGACCGAACGCAATGGTGAGCACGTTGGCCACCACACCAATGGGTCCCGGCAACTTGGATCTGCGCCGTGGCAGCATCTGTTCAAACGCTGCAGTCCCTCGAGACCGGTGATAGAGGGCCAGCGACGCAGGGAATGCAAGGCTGACCTGCTGCAGAATGAGCCCGGTTGCCACCAGTGCGTTGAAAGCGGTGGAGGACCCGAGGAACACGCATCCCAGCACGATCACGAGAGCGCAGTTGACGAGGAGGGCGTTCACCGGAACGCCGAAGCGAGGGCTTTTCTTACGCAGAAATGACGAGAAAATGAGGGCGTCATTTCGCGCGAACGACCAGGTCAGCCGGCTGGCCGTCTGCAGAGCTCCTGAGCAAGCGAAGCAACCGCATATTAAGATGGTCACGACGAAGAATGTCGCGGCTGCGGAAGAGCCGGTTGCTTGGGACCAAATCTCGAGAATTGGTAGCCTTCCTCACGAATCAGTTGCCTTGTCCTCCGCTTGATCTTGAGAAAGAACTGCAAGTGATACGACTCCGATAAACCAACGAAGCCAAAGGTGAAAGGACTTACGGAGATGCAAGGATCGGTTCGATTTCGGTAAAGCTATACAGCATGGCGATGCTGAACGCAAAAGCCGACACAAACACGATCGTAACAGTGGATATCAGAGCCCCCAGGACCGTCGACGCGGCATGGGTGCATTCTTCAGCCAGGTGAATAGCCCCGTCGAGACCAGAATAGATGAAGTTTGGATTCAACAGGCCAGTGAGAAAGACGATGCCCCGAGACGACCATCCGCTGTCGTTTGATGAATGCTGTCCACACGAAAGAGCCGTCTTGCTTTTCATCTGATCGGGCCAGGCACGTAACGGTGACGACGAAGAAGCCAGTCAAAGAGATAAAGACTAGACCGTGAGTTAGTCAGGAGTCTAGCAGATTTAGGCGTGTCATCTCGCTGGTACTTACATCCGACATCATGGGTCCAGACTGTTCGTTTCATCAAAAAGTTGTTGTACGCTGTGAACGTGAAGTTGAATGCTTGGAACATAAGGAAAATGTGCCATGTCTCTGGTACGTAGTCCGGGTCGAGATAGGCAGCCAAGGACAAAACCATGACCGGCATATGAATGACAAAGCTGGCACCGTCGGCGATCCATCCAAGAAAAATGACTGATCCGCAAGAGTAGCTCTGGCAACAAAATGTCAGCTTTCAAAGTTTGGGGCTGGATGACGTCGGGATACCGTACCTGTATGCGACTGTACTTCTTAGGCGACAGAATACTAGGCCAATAATTCTGGCCTCCAGCTGTCGGGCATGCCGACGCAATCTCTGCCATACTCAAGGCGCACGCCCCTCCGAGAACTAAAATCAAAATGATTCTGTAGAGCAGCGTAACAGGGCCCCCGGATACAACAGAGATGGCGAGAGTAACAGAGATAGCTGTCCAGCTGTTGCAAATATTCCAACCCACGGCGACGATGGCTAGCAGGCCCATATCTCGCTTCGTTGGGGAGTCGAGGCCGAGGTGGCGAACCTCGACATCTTCATCGCTGCCGGTATGGATTGATGCATCTGCGATATCCTACCGTCAGTAAAAGTTGGCCGAGTTCAAGAAACCGTCGGCGGATGCAACTCATTAGCGTCGGCTGTCCTTCGGTTCACGACAGACGATGACGTTGGCGCTTTCTTGTCTTGCCGCTTGTTCGTTCCTGTGAGCGCAGCCATTTTCTCTCAAAGACATGCCGTATCTCGTCATAGAGTCAAGCGTGTATGAGAAGAAGTTTCAATGAAAGTCTTCAAGTCTTGATCTGTTGGTTTAGTCCTTGGCCCGGTCTCAGCCAAGGCGGGGTGAAAGTGGTACTGTGACAGATGGCCATGTTACATCGGCGGAGGCCTTTTGCTGCGGTTATCTTCATGCTCTCGGCACCGCGTGGCTCACTGTCCTCTAATTCGTGGCTTGGTGTTGAGGTTTCACGCTTATATGCGTGTTCGATCTAGCTTCATGCATGTTGCAGATGTTTTCGCTCAATGACTACCATGTTGGTCAGGGAATCAGGACACATCATCATGCAAGCCGTGAATGAAAAGATTTTTTCTGATAAACGATTTCGGTTGGCCTAGGGAGCGCTGCGAAGCTAATGCGGCATCGGATGACTTTCCCCTTCCCAACATCCTCTTCCGGATGTGGTCCTAGGGCTGAGAACCGAACGCTAAGTCAAGATGTGCAGATCCAGCAGAGCCATTTGCTGGTGGGTTTTCATGAGGCACGCAGATTTAATGAAGAGCCACCGTAGTAAAAGCGTTCAGCAAAGACCCAAAGTATGAGGTTTAGAATGAAATAACTGGCCTGTGGTAATCAAACCTGATACGTCCCAATCTGCTCAGGTAAGTCGACCGGCATGTAGGTCATACTCTTAAGCTTCCATCTTCTGGTCTACAGCATCAGTCCAATGTCTATTAGTTAGTGAGCATATTGCTAAATGTTCATTTAACAAGAACTGTCACACATCCTGCGCTGTCTCACTTGCAACCATCGAGGATATCCAACTCATCGTCTGGAATTCGAAGGCACATTGTACAGCAAAGTCGGAGATCAAAAGAGCGTTGTTGTGATTAGAAAAACCCAGTACCACTCAACTCAAGACTTATGGCGACTTTCAAAGCTCCTCGGGCGCTGAAATGTCTTCCACTGCCGTACTATCTGTCGGTAAACCAGAGAGCCGGTCAGTGATCGTCATCTTTCGTTTCATAGGAAACTACAGAGAGTGAGATCTCGCATGGAAATGATCTGTTGAGGTTTGCATCGCCATTCTGTCATTGAGAGAAAAACAACACGTCGGTTTTACCACATGGTAAGGACGAACGGACATTGAGATTTCACGGAGAATGCATGATAGACGATGCCTAATCCTGAAGGTCAAATTGACAAGAAATTGCAGCGTGCAAAGCGAGCAACGGTTTGTCGAGCAGTCGGGGGAAGGCACATAGAGGGTCCAACTTACAGGCAACATGTGGTGGTCTTTGTCGACGAAATCAGTTGGATCTCCGGCTTAAAAGAGGCCATTGAGCCGTCAGCACATGCAGGTTTGAGAAGGATCCAACGGCCCAGTCCAATCGGGTTTTGGCAAACTTCAACCGCAGAACCAACCGAGCGGGGTGCCAACAGGTGGACTGGGATATGCAGGGCCAAGGGCTTTTGACCCATCTGCCTTCCGAGGTGTCCAAACCACAATTTAACCCCCATCCATTCCTGCCCAACATTTCTTATTTTCCAATCCATTTCAATCTCTTCTTTCCTGGACGCGACCGGAAGAAAGATTGTGTTGCCTGAAAGATGGCGGAACCCGCTCCTGAAATCCCGGTTGCTGTGAGTGCATTACGCTATATCCCACATTTACGATACATATCATGCTACATGTGGCAGAGCTAAGTTAGAAAAGGCGGCTGAAATCGAAGATGACGACGCGTCTGTTACGACTGAGGTTAGACGTCCCCACGCGTATCTGGGCTTGAGTTCTCAACTAACTATCCGAAGTCCGAGATATCCTCAAAGGCCTCCTTGAGGTCTAGCATCATGGACTATCGAACAGAAAACGGCCGCACTTACCATAGGCTGAGTGACGGAAGTGAGTTATCACCCGAAGCTGGATCCAGAAATCTCTTACTAATGGAAGTACGGCAGAGTACTTTTTACCAAATGATGAGGTACGACTCGTCTTTCATGTCTTGCGGATTTAGGTCTAACATCATCTGGTGAAGGCGGAGCAGGATCGTCTGGGTACGTCTAGCCATGAGCAAACGGGAGCATGCGACTGACGATTGATGCGTTTCAGACTTTGCTCATCAGTTGTGGCTGAGGACTTGGGACAACCTCTGTAACAGCCCTAAGAAGAAGGGTGCGAACCGTGTCCTGGATATCGGAACTGGAACCGGCATCTGGGCCATCGACTATGGTATCGCGAACAACAACTTACTTCTCTCGAGAGATCTGAGCTAATCATTATAGCGGACGAACATCCCGAGGCAACGGTGAGCCACTAGAAGAAGTTGACATAAGTTGAGCTAAACGGTTACAGGTTATCGGAGTTGATCTGAGTCCTATCCAGCCTGACTTGTGAGTTTACTGTGCACTCCTCAACGCTACAATGGATGGCTGACCCGAATCCCCAGCATCCCTCCAAACTGTCACTTCGAGGTGGACGACGTCGACAAGGAGTGGATGTTTTCGCAACCTTTCGACTTCATATTTGTGAGGGCCATAGGCGGGAGCGTTCGCAATTGGTCCAGCTTCTTCTCCCAAGCCTACGATAACCTCGAACCCGGAGGATATATCGAACTACAGGACAACAGCTTTCCCGCAATGTGTCAAGATGGGACGATGACGGAGGACTCTTACATCTATCGGTGGACGCAGAACATCGTGAAAGCGACAGAAGCCATTGGACATTCCGCCATGACCGCAGCAGTCTTCAAGAAGCACCTCCAAGAAGCGGGATTCGTGGACGTCCAGGAACGTGTTGAGTACTGGCCTGTCGGCGCTTGGCCCGCTGACTCCCGTCACAAAGACATTGGTCTTTGGTGTGCCGAGAGTATGAGCGGTGGCATTGACTCTATCTGCATGGCTCTGTTTACTCGCGTGCTTGGCTGGACCAAGGAAGAAGTGACGGTATTCTGTGCAAATGTGCGGAATGAGATAAGGAAGCGCAGGGTTCATGCCTACTTCCCAGTGTTAGTACAAGTCAAGTTCCTGTTGTGCGCAGAAGTACTAACGAATGCATCAGATATTCTGTTTGGGGCCGGAAGCCCGAGAAGGAAGCTTTGAAGCCATCTGCGGCATAGGCGGCTCGCAACATGAGCAAGATTCCCTTTCGTCAAGATAGCTCATTTGCGGAGTCACAAACTTTACCGGATCTAGTTGATAGCAAATTCCAAAAATCATTCCCCTTCCTCTGCGTCCATATTATCCTCGTCAATCATGGCACCAAAGAGGCCTCGCCAAAAGTACTCTTCAGTACATGCTTATGTGTGAGACCTGAATCATAATGCGAGCCTCTCGAAACTTTGCTTTGCCATCATATTTCCTGCTTTCGATAGCTTTGCAATCACAACATCAAATAACCCTTCGCCAAGTTACATTGTTAGACAAATCTCTTCAATGCCCAGCATGTAGGCTTCTGTGGCAAGTTTAGTTTCGGAATACAGGATTGGGGTCACCGAAGACGGCCCTAGTAGTTGTCGTGCCTTGTTTGAAGATGTGGATTTTGTTGGTAGGGTCTGTAGATACTGTACCGGGGAAAACTATGATGACTTCGATGGAGATAAGAATTAGGGGATTATGATAATAGATCGTCTATTTGCTGCTTATTCCACGGCCGCCAACGATCTGTTGATAATATTTCTCGGCCCTCGTGCCTGTTCCCCTACGCATAAAAAGGTTTCTTCGGCGGCGGATGCAGGAGCGGCTGTAGAGACGGGGTATCCTTCGGTTGGCGTGTCTGTCGAACAAACAGAGGTTGCAGATTCATCATCATTCGTTGCCTTTCACACCATCAAGGAGTCCGTCGCCCTAACGAAAGTACTATGCAGTAGTCATCGTAAGGTAAAATACACCCACTTTAACAGGATTCTGAGTCGTGTGGGATTGAATTTATGTTCATAAAGCTCAGATTCGCCGTTATGGAGTAACACATCTTCGAGTCCTCATAGCTGCGACGCGCGAACCTATCCACCAACATCGGCCGGTGCCCGCTCATAACACCAGGCAAATGTCTCAAGCATCGAGTGAGCAGCTTCCTGCTCTTCCCGCCGATATCACGGCAGAGTGGCTGGGGTCGAAGCTCGGGAACAGGATCAAGTCGATCGAAATACCAGGAACATTTGGGGCACGGGAAGCAAGCTTTTCTACACCATCACATACGAAAACGAAAGCAACGATGACAGGCCAAGCCATATATGCATCAAAGGCGTCTTTCACTCGGAGATAATTAAAGCACAGCCATGGACTATCAGTCTAGCGCAGCGTGAGGCATAGTTCCTCTCCAAGATTACACCTAGCGTCGAAAACATGATGTACCCCAAAAGCTAGTAGAGCGGCACGAATAAGAAGCAGGGCATCGCTATGATAAATGATCTAGTTCAAGAGGGCTAAATCTTTCCCGGCGAGGTTGCTTCATATCCTATAAAGCGGGGTTTAAATAGAGTTAAGCAGCTGGCTGGACTGCTTGCTCAGTATTTTGGGGCCATAGCCAGGAGGACCATCCTGATATCAACCAGCTCCCCCCCCATTTTTATCACCGTTGACACGCTACATAGGGATCTAGAACCACTACAACCCGGCGATAACCTTTTTATATAGGCCGTAGGACGAGGTAGTCCGGGGACCTAGCCGACCAAAGCTGCCCGAGTACCTCATGAACAGCAAGCATTATAACGAGGCGCTAGATCGGTACTACGCCGAGCATAATCCTCGCTTTCGAACACTCCTTCACATGGACACGCAAATTAGCAATATTTACTTTACTAAAAGAATAAGCATCAGCTTCTTAAACTAGTCGGTATCCGCATTCCATTTTAGGTCCTGCTTCCACGACATAGTTTACTTCATAACAGCAATACTAAGCATCGAGAATCGCCGGGCTCATAAGATAGAGATTTTAGATCACTATCTCGAGACCCTTCATCATCTCAGCAAGCCCATGTTTAATCGCCACAATAACCCGGAGGTCATGATTGCATATCGGCGTTCATTCATGACGAACGTGATATAGATCATCTGCCCCACGCTCTACAAACACCAGAGCGCGTGGCTGCATTGTGTAAGCGCACCGTTACAACCTATGATGACCACAATGTCATTGATGTCATTCTGGATCAACCAAAGCCTGCTGCCGTTTGAAAATCAGGAACGAGGAGTAGACTTGTGCAGAAGCTTGCTATGGTCGGTGAGTACTTGGTGCGCGACCACGGTGTCACCGGTTTCAATTCCAACCACTAATATCGTGGTTTGCACACATACTAAAATTTTAGAGCGTCCTTAAGGAAGCGGAGCAATGGATGCCCAAGCTACATGGATGAATTATGTTCAATTACCCTGGCTTATAGCGACCATGATAACAGCTTTTCGTAGTTAGCCAAAAGTCTATACGCCAGCCTGTGAATAAAGCGCATGACGTCAATTTAGTATGCTTTCAGCAGCACGTTCTCCACATTCACAAGGCGTTTCATATATCTGAGGACCTACAGGAGAGATCTTTCCTCCCGGTAGCACAGATCTGATCTTGCTAGTTGTTAGAGCGGATGAGCAGCCTTCCGGGGCAATACATTCATTCAGTTGTCCCATGTTGTAGGTCTTTCGATGCCTAAAGTTGAGCGTATTGGTTGCATTGTTCTATGGGAGGACTCAAGCTGTAGGTCTGCGACAGGATTAGCCGGCGCGACTTTCTCCAGAAATGGGTTACATTGCAATTGCTCGTGATATCACGAAGTGAACTAGGGCGTCGAGTAGAAGCCGGTTACGCCTATCTAGTCGCGTGCCGAAAACCTATTACGTCTCGATTCGTTGTTTTTGCGCCGAGGTTCTAGAAGTAGTCTGGGCCAGTGGAATTTAACCGTAATGCGTATAACGCGACATAATGCATATTGGTAGTATTCAATCTATTCGAGACAGTCTTATTTGCGGCGGTAGTAGTGATTGTCGTGTAGAACAGGGTATCTCGCTCGGTGCCCCTTTTCGGCAGTCGTCAACTATTAAGAGACAACGAATATGTCAACAATTGCAAGCACGCTTCATCTCACTCACCAACCAGATGGGCCAATCTAGCCATTCCGATGCCACTCTTAAGCCTCAGGTAAAGCACGCGTCGAAGACCGGAACGACGACACGTTGGTGGCTTACCCGCTGCCCTCAGAGGCCGGAACCCTAGACTCTACAACTCGCCAATCGCAGCAGTGCCCGGAGGAGTCTCTGGATGTGACGTTTGACGCAGCTAGAACCAAGCCTCGGCAGACTCAGACCCAACAACGGCGGCTATCCTTGTTTGGTATTTTTAGCAAGAAGAAGTTCAGAAGAACGTTGCATTGTCCCATCTGCCATCGGCCTGGCTGTGCCTCAAAGAGATTGAGAGGCAGATCAAGTGCGCACGTGTTGTCGTCAGTGAGGTAATCAACTTTCACCAGTAGCGCTAGCGACTCGTATGTCCGGCGTCGAAGAGGATTTGAACAAGCAGGCTTGGAAGCCGAACTTCCCGAGTAGTGCTCACCCTATCAAGCCCCTTCCGAGACAGGGTCATAGTAATTGCTGACCGAGGCCTTTCAACTGTGGCTCGTTAACCTCGCCTAAGTGCCAAATATCGGAGCTCAGAGGGCGGTGGCAGGGACGCTACCGATGCGCGGGGGCGGGAGGAGCTGCAAACGCTGAGATCGAGGCGTAAGCGGACAATCCCGAGCTATCTGCGAACGCCATCAGACCAGCCCAAATGAGACTTAATACTATGCATGAATAAATGAGGTTCGCAAGCAGGGTCAAGAAAGGAAAATGTTCAGACGAAGAAACAGTGAACGGGGCAATTCCTCGCTCGGGATTAGAGGAGCGTCTTCGAGACCTCGCACCCTCCAACTGCCGCGTTGGTCAATAGGGGGTTCAATGTAACGTGGAGTATTCCCGCCATCAGATGGACGCCCCGATTCGATCTTATTCTTAACCTTGGACTTAGCAGCTATTACCGTAAGGTAAGTCGTCGTTCGGAATAGGACTAAGAGAGTGGGGCCCACGGCTCTCAACGATGCCGAAGGCTCCGCAAGACAGGCAAAGAAGCGTCGAAATGGACCCTGGGCAGTTGGGCCATTTTGCGAGAAGTCGTGGAGATTCAGTAATGCATGGCGAATCACTGGTTCTTTTGATTAGCACGACGAAGTTGTGTCGTCGTCAATCCACTCTTTGGGCCGATTCAACCGTGCATGGGTGGCGTTGACCGTCTCAACCTCTTCGAAGGGCGAAAACGCGTCATCGCAGAGACCACACGTGCATCCAAGCTTCTGTTCACTTGGACGAAGTCTTTGCTTCGAGGGGAGCACGCGGAGGCCCCGAGTCATCCACATATTGGCTCGCCGTTGCGTCAAGACTGGAACCTGAGTCCGCGCCTCAGCAACTAGACCTCATTCAACCTTGGTGATGGCGTGGGGTTCGCTGAGGGGCAACGGATGAGGAAGTTGCCGGAGTACGGCATTGACGAGTTTCTGAGGTTGGATTACATGTCATTCGTGGTGAGATGGGAGTTCATCTAATCGACCTGATGAGTATAAGAAGTCCTTTATTCCCGCGCAGTAAACAGTTAGACCTCATCGAGATCCAACTCATCCGCGAGCAAGACATCTAACCACCAGTCTTTCGTTCACCTCGGCCTTCAGCATCCTTCTCTCTTTCAGCAACTCAAGCGCCATGATCTCTCACGCTGCCTTTCTTTTCGGCCTGCTCGGGGCTCTCCCTACGGCATATGCCGTCCCCATGCCTCAGTGAGTGAACTCAAAACTGCCTACAGTTAGACATCACTAACGGATCCAGAATGGGTGACTACGGCGAGAACAGCGGCCCCGTTGGCGGCGTCAGCCCACCGATTCCGACGGTGACGAGCCTTACGGGAAATCTGAGGGGCGACTCCAGCCTCCTCGGAGGCAACGCTCCGCTGCCCGACCCCGATCAATCCGATTCCGCCGTCGTCAAAGATGCTCAACTTGTCCCGGGCCAGCAAGCAGACGGCAAACTCGGCCTGTACCTCAATTTTGATGACGTCGACGTCCCGCAGCCCATCCGCGGGGAACTGGGTTCCCCTGATCCCGGCCCGAGTGCGTAGCATCCCCGGCGGGTATAGCAGTGGCGATGTATGAAGCTAACGCGATATTCCCGCAGGAACGTATGCTTACGAAAAGCTTAACCCGGACTTGTTCGCCCCGCCGGCCACCGACAAGGGCGACGTCCAGAACGCCATGTGGCCGCTGGGCCTCTCGCATAACCGACTCGGCAGCCAAGCCGGGGCTGGCTGGGCGCGGCAGCAGAACTCCGCCGTGCTCCCCGCCGCGTCGGCGATGGCCGGCGTGGACATGAGGCTGCAGCCCAACGCGTACCGCGAGCTGCACTGGCACACGTCGGCCGAGTGGGCTCTCGTCCTGAAGGGTTGCTGCCGGATCTCCGCGATGAACGAAGACGGCAAGAGTATTGTCGATGATATCTGCGCCGGTACGTCTGGGGTTATGCATATGGGGGCCGGCATTAGGACTGTGACTGACTTCTGTGCGTAGGTGATGTGTGGTTCTTCCCGGCCGGTGTTCCCCACAGCATCCAGGCGTTTGACCAGGGTGTTGAGTTCCTCCTGGTGTTCGACCGGGGAGACTTCAGCGAGGAAAACACATTCCTTGCGACCGAGTTGATGCTGAGGAACCCCATTTCTGTGCTCGCCAAAAACCTCAAAACTGACGTGTCGGAGTTCAACAATCTCCCCAAGGATCAGCTCTACGTGAGTCACTTGCTCCTCATGCTGGGATCAATAATAACTAACGGGCTCAAAGATCTTCAACGGTACCCCTCCTCCGAAGGACATTAAAGAGCAGAACCAAACCTCCTCCGCCGGTGCTCTCACCGGGGCCGAGTCCTACACCTACCACTGGTCCCAGCAAAAGCCATTCGAGGTCCCGGGCGGTTCCGTCAAGATTCTCGACCCCCTCACGTTCCCCATCGCCAGTAACTTCTCCGCCGCATTGGTCGTCGTCCAGCCGGGTGCTATGAGAGAGATTCACTGGCACACCACTAGCGACGAGTGGAACTACTTCCTCCAAGGCTCCGGTCGCATCACCGTGTTCCAGGCTCCGGAGGCTTCTCGTACCTTCGACTTTACTGCCGGTGACGTCGGCTATGTCAAGGTCGCAGACAGTCATTACATCGAGAACACGGGCACCGAGGACGTCATCTTCCTCGAGGTCCTACAAGCGCCGCGTTTCACCGACATCAGTGTTGCCCAGTGGTTGGCTTTGACTCCTAAGCAGGTCGTCAAGGACACTCTCGGCTTCTCCGATGAGCTCGTCGACTCTCTGCCCAGGGAGAAGGAATACATCAAGGTTGGCCCTACCAACCTGACTGCGTTGGCTGGTAGTGGAAGGAACTTTACGGCCTAGTTGAGCAAAGGCGTTTGGTGGTTTTGCATGGATACCTTATGTGCTGGATCGATGGGATGAGACATTTCCTTCTCGTCGAAATCATTATCTATTTCATATTCGTAGCGATGGTCATATAAATGACAAGAACACGGCTCAGCTCATTGTACGCTTTGCTCTTTTATCAAAATGAGCTGAATTAAGCAGCACGGCAGACTCGAGGGACTCGAAAGTTGCTTCGTTGGAAACAGTCTTCTTTCTACTAAGCTCATACAACTTGACCAAAGTACCACGTCACCTGAGCCATGACGTCTTTCATGTCACGGATACTCTCTGCTGGGTACGTGTTTTTCTCATGTATCCCAACCTAGTGAGAAGGAGCTGCTCAGTAGTCTACTTCTGCGGGACGTCTTCGTCATACATGGTAATCTCAGTTTCCCCTTTCATCTGCTTGAAGACCAAGTCGTCATCAATGTGCTTTCCCATCTCGCATCGAAATGCATCATATTGATATCAGACCATACACAACACATTCACCGTCTCGCCCACCGGAAACTCCTTGGCGCATCAGGTCGAAACGTATACTTCTCCTCGTTAGAGAAGCTAGCGTTGACCCTAACCCCCATGTGGTTGAAAATGGGTGGCAAAAAAGGCACCAGAAGAGCTTGTCCAGAGTAACGGCGTACTTGTTGTTCCCGCCGTCCTCCCGCACAGCCGTCACGGCGCCTTTCTGAAATCTCCCTTCATCTCAAAGGTGTGGTATCTCCTGGCCATGCAAGCAGCAAACGGAAGCGGCTGATCGGACGCAGTGCCCAATGAGCATCTTGATTTCGGGCTTGACCAGGATTGATGGGCTCATACGCGATCTTCGGGTACATGTCGTTTACGACCCTTCCGTTGCGAGCGGAAGGCCCATGGCGACGTGGGTACCAGCCAGTTCTCCCAGCGCGCTGCTGATGGACCCTTGGGATCGACGTACCACAGCATTTCAGTTTCGAAAAGTATGCCAGAAGAGGCCGAAAGACGATCTGAGATGGGATTACCTCTGGGGTACTGTCGTCACGCCGTTGATGGCCAAGAACTTGTCAGGGTCGTATGTCAAGGAAAGAGCGGAGTAGTTGGAGAGGAACTGCCACCATGTCTTGAAAAAAGGAGTGTAGACTTCGCGGGGCCGGTTGAGATCCGTGGCTATGACCACGAAGTCTCCGAAAAGATCGGACCTGTCTTCATTGGAGCCGTCGGGGTACATGCGGTACGCTTTAGACGATCTCTGGCCCTCGAGAAAGACCGAAAAATTGGCGGCATGGACAGGGAGCCCTTCTTGGTACACTGGATAGCCGTCGCTGTCGTATGACTGGTCATTGACGGATGTGATTTCCGAGCTTCCAGGTTCTTTCGAAGGCCCTGGTTCTACCATCTTGATGTCATCTCATCATCGTCTGCCATCTCACCGGCATCATCAATCTCGTCTTCCTCTTCATTTTTGCCTTCTTCCTCGTTGGCTTCAGCATCTTCTTCACTCTTACATTCATCCGATCCAATTCCCGGTCCGTCAGATCGGTTATCGACAAATATGATGAGCCAAGCAATGAACTGGGTTGTTTTTCTTCGTCTGCCGCACTGAAGTCGTGGAATATTGGCTGGGCGCGCTAAAGCTATGTCAGTGCGGGTCCGCCTCGAATTTGCCTCCAGACTTTGGGTGCGGCTGGAGTGGTAATTCACGATATGTCGTCAATAATCCCGGCGACGAGAAGGCGAATAATCTCCGTATGTTTCTGGGTCTGCAGAGTTTCTAGTCAAGAACCGAGCGTTTTGCATTGACTAGAGCCGTCGATCGGTCCGAATGCCTACAACTCGCTATAAGAGCTGTCGCCATCAGTATGGGAGTTCCAGCAAGGTGATCCCACGACAAGAGTATTGCAGCCTTCCTTAGGAGGGGACACGAATATGTCCCGGGCCGGCGACGTCCTTCGGGGACGGCCGGCCGGCCTGCGTGCCGTGGGCAATCGGCTCGAGAAGATGGGTGTCTTTCGTGGACGAGTCGACCGAAGCCAGACGGCCAAGCTCATTGAGCAAGTTGAAGGTGCGTAAGCCAAGTCTAGACTACCTCTCTTCTATCAGCGGCGACGCGACCTCATTGCCCGGCGCCTAAGCCGTTTCGTAGCTCACGAGCTATTATCGTGAATGGGGCTCTGGCCTGATGCCAAGCAGGAGGTAGAACACCACGTTGCGATGTCGACAGGATTTAGGCCGAGGAGAAGAAAGTTTGGGTTCGGGGTCTTGGCGTTTCTTGTATTTGAGCTTCAGTCCCTCAAATCGGCTGGGCGCATTTGGGGGTCATTATGTGAGCGAGTGTTCGACGGGCGCAGATCGGAAGCGAAACTGATGCTACGAATTTTTACTTTTTCGTTGGCGCCTAATCTAATCTTAGCAACCAGACCTCTGGGTTATCGAAGAGCGCTGAAAATAATCCAGAAGCATTAGAAGAGATGGAGTTATTATTGTCGCATGCTATTCCTAGCGTTGCAAACAGCACGGACAGGGTGTCACAGGCCATCAGTTCTCTGACGCACCCAGGTTCGAAACGGGGAGAAAGAGAAGCTCTGACAGGTGAAGCCTGATTACGATAGCGCAGAGTTTGGCTTCATCGATAAGCAGGACGCCAACTAGCTCAGCGGAACTCCAGAAAGAATCACGGCCATGTGGTCTCACAGAAGCCACTCAGAGGTTAGCGACAATTCATTCCGGTGGCTGGCCTTCAACATGGCGCCGAGACAATGACAGGGGCCGAAGGAGGCTTAAGGGCTGCGAGGTGCTTAATGCTGCATCCTGCGGCTGGGAGACGGTGATATGACCCGATTGGCTGGAGACAGTTGCAGTCGCAAAGACAATTGCTGAGCATATTGCCAGCAAGTGAATGCTAAGTGAGGTGGAATGCGGCTCACCGCCGTTTGATTCCTGCTCATTCAGCTAGCGAAGTTTTTGGGCCTTCGGAGCGCATGTCCTGTCTCGTAATTACATTTGGTTGCGACAAAAGCCTAGTCGACCTTACTCAGGACACTGTGGATATCAGGGTCGTCCCCACGGCAGCACGTCGGACTAGAAAACAGAAAACCAAGCTAGAAGGCTGGATAAGGATCTCGAAACAAACGGGAGATGCACCTGCACATGTTTTGGCTGGCTGTGGTAAGGGTTGAAGTGTGAGGTGTTGAGTGGTGGGTGGTGGTGAAAGTGGAGTGACGCTACGAGGCAGCGAGGTACATGGCAACATGCCAGGTTGGTGGCCGTTTTGGTGGCCGTTGATGGTAAGGGCCGCGAAAATGACTCGGTTCGGCGAGGACGACAGACCCCTTTCTTCTCCGCAAACCCCTGACGAAGCAGATTCGGGGTTTGGGGTTGGAGAGGCGGGGGTACGGAGAAGGAGATGAAGAGCGAGGAGAGGCTGCGGGCGAGCGAGCAAGACGTGGTAGTGATGGACAGTTGGCTGCAGATGCAAGCCAGGGTGAGAGTAGGCGAGGTCAGCAAGTCGAGGCGAGACGAGATGGACGGCTGATTGTGCGGTAAGATGGCGATGGCAAATGGTGAACCAAGAGTGGCTCCGCGAGTTCGGAGACAATAAGTGCCCGGCGAGTTGCATCGGAGTATGAACTCGACATGACGGTACGGTACATTGGCTCGTCATGACTGGCTTAGACAATCGGTCATTAGTCAGTTTCGAGGGACTTTTTGCTGGTACAACTGACTGGAACGCCAGACGCCATCCATGGATGATGAAGTACGAGGTCTTGGCGAAAGTCTATATGTCGACAAGGTTCTTCCAATGCGGTCAAGTCGAGGACGGGGAGTACGTCGGCCACAGCCTTCTTGGTGGCCGCGTTGACCCCGGCATGACTCAAATTGCATGAACGAACTGGATCCGATTGAAGACTGGGGAAATGGAGAACAAGGCAGCCCGGTGGGCTGGAGCGTGGAGGCGAACGAGTGAAGACGTTTGGATAACCGCAGATGACCAAAGATTTTGGATGCGGAGGGTCGAGAAAGTCCGGGGGCAACTACGGAGCCAACGCCAACGATAGAAAAAAAGAAGATCGGAAGATGGCCGAGAGACGACCAGAAAAACGGGGAAGAGACGGAACCAGGGATGCGCCTGAGCAAAGAGAAGGAAGGTACCTACCCTGCAATAGAAATCTCCGAAAGGAAAGAAGCAGGGACGGTGGCTGCCCAAAGTGGCATCAATTGTTAGTGGGGGTGAGCCTGGTTCTGATGGGCGGTACGTAGAACGGGTCTATTTGGTCTCGACTTTAAATTCCCACCCTTTTGCTGCACGGCCGAACTCACCTCGACCATTGACGCCTGCGACAGGTGCAAAAAGGAGCACCGTCATTGGCTAAGACATACCCTCCTTCGACAAATGTTGCCTCTAGTCGCTTATCAGAACACCGCCACCACGAGCGGGTCATACCTTATGTTAGCATCAGGCCACAATTCCATCGTTAAGCTTAATTCCCCAGCATTGTCCGTCGAATTCCTCTCTTTCTACGGTGCGGTGGGTACGAACGGAGCATTAGCGCTGTTTGGCCCCCCCATTTACCCCGTGCTAAGGGATCGGCTGTCAAGTTGTCAAAGCAGTTCGTTTGATCTCGCGTCCCGGTCGAGTGGGAGCGCGAAACGACATTCATTTTGTTGCTGGAAAATTCAACGACACTCGACACTCAACACATCGCGTGTTTTCCATGTCGTCTGTCGTCCGCCGTGCGGCGACTTCTCCCTCGCAGCGCCGAGCAACTTGGCGTAACGGGATGGCTTGCCGAGGAGGGCACAAGCACTTTCTTGGCAGAGCCATCACCAGTCGTGTCTTGGCTTACGTTGGTGAGCAACCGCATCCCTGCACTTTTGCTGGGAACACTGTGAAAGTGCGCTCTACGCACCACCGCAGTAGGAAGCAACTACTTTGAGGCGGGAAGCACCTCCTGCTCTAGAATTGGAAGGTGTTGACTCGGGATGGAAGGAAGGTGGGCAGGGGCGCTGGTTAAATGGATGATGGGGGCGGCAGTCGCTCTTGTATTTTCTAGCCAGGTTCTTAGTCTGCCTTCCTCTTTCCTCCAGGATTCGCAGAGAAAGCCAAAAGAAGGCAGGCGTGGTCACAAGTAGATAGATATATGATTTCCTTCCTCGAGTGGTTTTGCCTTCAAAATGTGATTTCTCGAGTCTTAGGAAGATAAGCGGAAGGCAGAAAGCTGTACCCGAGTACGTATCTACTGTGTGCCGACCTAAGGTACTTAAGGTTGTAAGGTATCTATCTGCCCTCTTGTGCAGTGTTCCTACCTCCCATTTCCCATCTTCTGACTTGTCGCCCTCAGCCGCTGAAGGATTCGTCGCGATGCAACATCGCCGTCAATTGTCCCCATCGACATCTCCACAAGCGACCAAAAACAACACCGACGGCCAAGTCCTTTTTCTACGTCTTCGTGCGGCGCCAATTATTTTTTTCCTTTTTTTCCCTTTTTTTTCCCCCCGTTTCAACCCTCCCTATTGGGTGTTTCCACCCTCGGCGTTTCTTCTTCGTTGGTTCTCGTCGCCGCTTCCAGCCCCATTGCTATTCTCAGCGTTCCACTCTCACCTCTCGGCCTCTTCTCCATCCGCTTCTTACACTGCTCTTACGCTGGAGGCACCTCAAATAATGGCAATCCAACGCTCACGACATCGCAGCACCAATATTCTGTCTCATGAGGCCCTATTCTGGGCTTCGTTATCTGTCTTCTTGCATCCTGGCCGAAACGGCCGATGCAAAGAGAAATCCCGCGACACAATGTGCGCCCAAAAAGTCAGCATGTCTCTCGCCAACGTAAGATGCGGTTCATTGTCCACACAACACCGAGAAACACCTTTCACACAAGGGTGTTTGGCCGGCAACTCCCAGGGGATTTCGCCATGCTCCCATAGCATCTCACTTGACCGTGAAAGTACATGTTCAGGCGTGTTCACTTTATCGTCCTTGGGCTGATCCGTTAGTACCGGAACGAAACCCGTTTCCCGCACGCGTGGAATCACGTGTGGGCGTTCCCTCCTGGCACTACCACAGACAAAGTATCCTAACCTGGTACACCTGGGTCGCCGCCGTCTCGTAACCATCATGATCCCTTGCTCTAACAGTTCCCTTGTCATGTACCTCGTCTCCCTCGTGCTTCAATGCCAACGCTACTGCTAGGAGATGCATGTCCAACTCCTCCCACACCTCCAATATGTCCCCTCACAACCTCGCGGCGTTCTTGTCTTTCTCCTCACTCCTCCACCCCCCTGCCCCCCCGGCCCCGCATCGTCAACTCCATCCTCCCCACGCATCCACGAAAGACACCGTCCTCCTCATTGGATGGCCTGCCTGCAGTATCATCACGCCGGACTGCAGCGCCCCATCATAGGAGATGATCGCTAGACAAAACTGTGTGAGGGTCGGTGCCATCCCGGACATCCTGGCCCTCAATATTGAGCTTTCTTTGTTTTTTTCCTAGCCTTTTCCTTGAAACCTCTATCTACCATCCCCATGTCCGGTAAACTCTTGGCACCGACACGTTGGATTGTCGAGTGATTCTTCGAGTTTTCCGGCCGTGGAACGCGCCTCAAATTATATAGAACACCTCACTGCCACCCTCATCTCATCTGCCTGAACTCAGCCAACCTGCGATATCCCCCTCTTCCTCCTTTCAATCTTTGATCCGGTCTCCTCCTCTTCACACAAGACGTGGAACCTCCGAGGAACCCCCCACATACTCCTTGACTCGAACAGCTTAGACAGCCGCCATGTCTACCGCTGAGCCCGCCGACCCCGTCGCCAAGGGCATCTACGCCACGGCGAAGCAGTCTTGGAAGGACCTCTTCGTCTGGAAGCAGCGTACTATCGTCGTCACTCCGGATGGCGAGACTCTCACGGAATGGCAGAACCCTGATCCCATCAAGAACCCCTTCAGCTTAATGGCTCAGCTCGGCGCCCGCGACTGGCTCTTCTTCATCTGCGGTTTCTGCGCCTGGACAGCTGATGCTTTCGACTTCCACGCCCTCTCTATTCAGACCACCAAGCTGGCCACATACTACGACCGCTCCAAGACCGATATCACGACCGCCATCACTCTCACTCTCCTGCTTCGCTCCGTCGGCGCCGCCTTCTTCGGTCTGGCTGGTGACAAGTACGGCCGCAAGTGGCCCATGGTCTTGAACATGATCATTCTCGGTGTTCTGCAGATCGCCACCATCTACAGCACCACCTTCCAGCAGTTCCTCGCTGTTCGCAGTCTGTTCGGTCTCTTCATGGGAGGTGTCTACGGTAACGCCATTGCCATGGCGTTGGAGCATTGCCCGTAAGTACACTTTTGATTCACAAGTCCACTGAGCCAAGCTAATCATCTTACAGCTCCAACGCCCGTGGCCTCATGTCCGGTATTCTCCAGCAGGGCTACTCCTTCGGATACGTTCTTGCTGCGTGCGCCAACCTTGGTGTCGGCGGTGGCACTGAGACCTGGAAGACGGTTTTCTGGATCGCCGCCGGCATTTCCATTGCTGTCGGTCTCGTCCGTATTGCGTTCCCCGAGTCTCGCCAATTCCTCGAGGCCAAGGCCCATGGAAAGAAGGATGCTTCTCCCGGCGCTTTCTGGAGGGAGACCAAGAAGATGCTTGCCCAGGAGTGGAAGATGTGTGTCTACTGCGTCATCTTGATGACCTGGTTCAACTACTACTCGCATACCTCCCAGGACTCGTACACCACCTTCATGATCGCTCAGAAGGAGATGGCCAACACCGGAGCTTCCCGCGCTTCCATCATCATGAAGGCTGGCGCCTGCGTTGGAGGTACTATCATCGGATACCTGTCTCAGTTCTTCGGTCGTCGCCGGGCCATCATCGTCTCCGCTCTCATCTCTGCCTGCCTCATCCCCGCCTGGATTCTCCCCACCGGCGAGCGCAGCCTTAGTGCCAGCGGCTTCTTCATGCAGTTCTTCGTCCAGGGCGCCTGGGGTGTGATTCCCATCCACCTCAACGAGCTCTCTCCCCCTGCTTTCCGCTCTTCCTTTCCCGGTATCACATACCAGCTTGGTAACATGATCTCTTCTCCCTCCGCCCAGATCGTCAACGCCATTGCTGAGAGCATCTTCGTCACCGCACCCTCGGGTGACCGCGTTGAGGCTTATGGCCCCGTCATGGGCATTGCCACGGCCATCATCGCAGTCGGCATCGTTTTCACCACCATGTTCGGCCCTGAGCGCCGTGGTCGCAGCTTCGAGCACGCCGTCGCCGGTGTCCAGGGCGAAATGGCGGAGAAGAAGATTATTGACGAGCACGACGAGGAGAGGGGCAGCATCAAAGCTGCCAACGTCGCGGATGCCCGTTAAGAAGTAGACTCGAAGTCGCTGCCGGAAACAGCGACTCGGACGCATGCCATCATTTTACAACAGCATATGATCTGGTTTTTGGCAAACGGCAAGGGCAGGCGACTAGGCCTTCCTCGGCTGAACGCCAACCACAGAATACCCCATGAGCGCGACAAAGCGCGAATGATCAACGAATACAATGTTTTGATACCACATATCTTTGCCGTCTACCATCCACATACCATGCTGTGATCGATTTGTGCTACATGGTATTCCCGCTAATCTCTGAACAAGCTTCGGCGCCGATACTTTGCCCAGCACTTGGCATGAAGCTTGACAACAGGAGCACGACCTAGTACTACGATGTCTTGAGTTTCGGGATCTTAGTCATCGGCCACTGGGGTGTTTTGAGCTAAAGGATGTATTCTGTAGGGCTCGTCCACTCTGCCCAGCCCAACAATCGGAGCCAGTCCCCACTAGGAGCAGGCAACAAGGTATCCCAGAAGCAGGCAGACAGGCGGGTTCGAGGATTTTCTTCGTGAGAGTACTGGAATTCTTCAACAACTCATCGTATAGAATCAAAGTTCGGCAACCACACCACACCCGCAAGAGTGGCGTTCTCGTGTGCGATCTATCACATCAACGTTTTGGACGAAAAAACACATACACTGTCTACGTACCGTGAAGTGGGAACTCTGCGCAGCCTTCATTAGTCATGGTCACGGCAAAGATCACACCACCAACCCGCCACTCAACACGAGCCCAGATAGGTAGCGCTTATTTCACCGTATCTTCCCCGGAACAGATCTCGGAAACCCTTCACGACAGCTTCCGTTCCCCCGAGATTTCATTTGCTCCCCATCCGGGGTTCTGTTGTGTTTTTTTTTGTGGCCTCTTTCCCCCCTTCGCTGCCCACCATGCACGTGGGTCTCTTCTGATAATACTCGTACGATGGTGGAACTGGCATTCGTGTCTCATCCATTTCCACTGAGGTTTCTCGGACAGGGAAGCCCACCCCCACGCAGGGCGCTGATGGTTTTTTGGCGGGTCGAGAGCGAACGTGAGGTGGCCCCGGCGAACTAGTGGGGAGTCTGGGACAGGCTACAGTGTAGATCGGCCCCCCCCCCCCCCCCCAAGAGAACCCAGGTCAGGGATCCAGACCTTTTCAAAGGGGCGAGACCGAGGACGTGGACTTGGCAATGGGAGATTTGGGGTTTGGCCCACCTCGGAAGTTGAGCGAGATGGGGTTTGAGTATGTACTGTATTGCTGGGCATTTACTTGGGCTGGAAGCATGGCTGCGATGGATTTGTTGCTTGATTGCAACAAGTTTTTCCCACGGAATTCGGTTTCCACCGGCTGTCACTTGGTCGACCTGGGCTCAGACTCGGTAAGCACGGCTTTAGCATGTCAACCAACCTTACCCACCTGTTGCCCCGAGATGAGCTTGAAGTCCTTGGAGCAGTCTTCAACATGGTGCCAAAGCTGACTTGGCAAGATGCGAGATGTTATGACTCTGGTAATGGACAAATACCCTTGCTCGAGAGGAATGCAGATTTAATGCACGATGGAGGTTACATCCGTAATTGCCCGGGGAATGTTCCTTCCGAGGGCGCTGCTTCGGGCGGGATGTAGCGCTGCGGGCCCCCAGGGTTGGGAATTAGTCACGATTTTAGTCAATTAGTCAAAAGACACTACTTTTTTGAAAATATATATATATTAAATATAGAGATAAAATATATAAAATAAATATATAACTATATAGTTTAATAAGTATATATAATATATATAGCTTTTAATTCTTAAGTTTATTATATTTATAATATATAAACTATAATTAGTTAAATTAGTCTAAAAAATTTCTTAAAAGTAACTAAAAAGTAACTAATCTATTAAATAATTAGAATAGAAAGCTATATATTACTAATATAAATCTTATAAAAATATATAATATATATAACTATTATCAGTATTTAATAAAGTATTTTTTTATAATTTTAGCTATATCTTCTATATAGTGACTAAAGCTTTGACTAATTTGAATAATTTTTTGACTAAACCTGACTAATTCCCAACCCTGGAGCCTGCGGCACGGATCCCGGCTGTTTGGTGTGGTCGGTGGTCTGATGCCGGGGTCCGGACGAGCGGCTGGCGGCTGGCGGCTGGCGTATCCGAGGTCTATCGACTTGATTCGGACATTGTGAGGCAGAACTTTGTCCAGTGTAGACGTGAGAGATTCTTGAGTGATGCTGCGTCTCTGTAGATGGACCCGTGCTTAGAGCAACTTGGTTACGGGACGGGCGGTCTAAGGTCTAGTGAACCGAATCTGATTCATGAGAGCAACGTGTTTCGCCCGTCGGGGATTTCCAAGGGTATATCTCAACGGTCTTCATCGGTGCGGTCTCATGCGCAAGACTTGAAGAACCTGCACCCTCAAGTCGCGAGCTTGATCCCCCATGTTAGCCTCTTGACACCCTTCTTCTCATTTCTTACCAAAGCCGACGAGGCATTACCGATCACTCGATTCTGCGGTGCCCTTTTACCTCCTTCCTCCAATCTTTGAGCCAACTCTTCTGCTTCTGGAGCGAGCCTGTCCTTCTCAGCAGTCTCAAGCAAGATATGCCCCAGGAAGTTATCTGGATCCAGTGCTGAGACCGCAACAAGACTAAGGAGCGCTTGACTTGCTGAGATTGATTCAAGCTTGAATTTGGCAATAAGACGTGGGCAAGAGAAGGTTACACGATGGGCCCGAACCGTCTGATTCTTCCAAGACGCCTGAGTAACGACGTTTCAGAGTCACGACAACTGCCCACTTTCGAGGCAGTAATTCCAACTTATGTTTTTTTTCTCGAAGTTTGGTATAGCTAGCAGGAAGACAAAAGGTGACAAAAACTGATATAAAAACTATTACTCGAGGTCATCTCCTTTGCTGGAAACGGTGTTGCTGGGGAGATTGATCCTGTCAACCAGTTCTCTGATTCTCAGGGCGGTGATGATCAGCATGATGCGGAAGCGATGCTTGATGTGTCCCCTTCGGCAGGGATCAATCTCAGACGCGAACTCGGCCTTGAGCGGAGGGAGTCTCCTATTGGCCCAGAGCCGCCCGATCTTCGCCATCGTGTCCTCGCGCCGGAGAGGGAAAGTGATCCCGTAAGGAGGTTTCCTTCCCAGAAGGAACCCACACGAAGGTCTCTCGACAAACGGTACCCTTGTCGTCCTGCTTGACCTCGATCGAGAACTGCGCGCCGAGGCACCACCGGGGATCCCGAGGGCGTCTCCGGCTACGTGAATGTATGACAACACCTCCCCCACGCCGGCGGCGGGCAGGGTGGCCGAGAGGGACGGGAGGAAGAAGTTCGTCGCCGTCTCGCTGCGCCTCTGGCGGGAGCAGACCACGGCCACGGCGTCGCGGCTCTCGTCGGGCCTGTTGTGGAAGAGGCCTGCCCTCCGGCGATGGCGTCGTTGCCGACGAGGTGGATCGAGACGCCGAACATTTTGGAAACAAAGTGACTACAGAAGCAGACAGGAATGTAGGGTTCTCTGATCTGCAAGGTTTATTTCATCATGGAGTGGGTGTCCAAGTGTGTGTGAGTTTATGTGCCCTATCACAACACTTCAGTTACCAGGGTCCCTGTCCATGTCCTTCGAGCCACCAACACAGTGGCCTCGGTTTCCAAAGGCCATTCACAAACGCCATAGCCCGCTCACATCTCGGAGTACTCTCCCAATTGAAAAAAAAGCCTACGTCGAGCCGCGATTGCAGCTAGGATTTTGCTTGATGACCGTTGCGATTTAACTTCTCATTCTTTACCAAGAAGCGGGAGTGGCTAAAACTTTCAATATCATGAGTGTTTTGAAACTCATTAGGAGACGACTCAGAGCATTCTTACTGACTCACTGTGTTTTTGCCGCTAGCTATGGCGAGCTCGGAGAAAAGGAGTAGGGTACTGCCTTGCAGAGTGTAGTTACAGTCACAGCAGTCGCTCTCCTGACTTGGAACTCGGATTCCTCTATTATACTGTTGAGAAACGTCCTATAGGGCCACATTTATAGTTACTAAAGAGCTTGATCTATTATAACGAGAGTAGCTATAACGTAGTTACTTATAACCACGGTTAGAGGAATAACCCCTGGAATAGGGTCGCTCTAGAGCTAATATTAGTTATATACTACGCTAGGAACGGGCAATACTAAAGGTATTATAATATACCCCCCTAGATATAGCTATAGCTAGAAAAGCGCCTAACTATATAATATCCCTTAAAATACTTAAATATAAAGCGATATATTAATTAATAACCTATTAATAAGCCTATTAATAAAAGAGATAATAAAATAAAGTTATTTATATTAGGTATAAGCAAAGCGTAAATAGTCGCGGTTTTCTACCTTTATAACTATTACTATTATTATTATAATACCTTTTATTTACTAACTCTTACTAATAGTAGTAGAATCTATTATCTCTTATTAGCTTAGGTAGGGTAGCTACTATTATATTAATTCTAAATAAAATAACCTAGCTACCCTCCTACTTTCTTAACTCTTCCCTATATATAATATAATAACTATATATATATCTAACTTTAGTCCTAATAATAACCTTATTATATACGTGCGTATATACTTATAACGTATAATAATCTTAAAGCTATTATAATATACTAATATATTTATAAATACCTCCTAAAAAGAAAATTAGTTAGGCTATAGCCCTTAAGAAGGCGCGCGCTACTAAAGGTAAGAGTAAAGCTAGGGGTAGAGGGGCGTACCCTTCTCCCCTAGAGAGTAATAATAAGGTTATATATATATTATTCCTTCTTATTATTAATATATAATATATTAATATATTATATAATAAGTAGAAAGAAGTAGAAGTAACCTATAAGAAGTAGCTCTAAGGGTAAGGGTTTATAGCTTAAGAAGCCCTAGGGTTACCCCCTTAAGTAGTTTAAGAGGATAGCTCTTAATAAGTTATAATCCCTTTATTACTATAACTATATACTAGAATATTACTAACCTTATTATTATTATAATCCCTAAGAAGATAGATAAGGAGGAGGGTATTAGTAAGGGTAATTTAAAGCCCCCTCCTAGCCCTCCTCCCCTTAGTAGAGGTATAGAGGTAGAGTAAGTACCCCTATTTAATAAGCGCTATTTTTAGTATATTTTAAGTAAGCTCTTAGGCTTATTAGATAGAAAGTGCTCGCTTAGTATAGTAGGTAAGTATAACTATTATTATAAGGGTAAGGTACCTTATTAATAGATAAGCGCCCTTATTACTATTATAGCCTACTAATATACTAAAGCTAGGATTTTAGATAACCTAGTAGTTAGAAAGGTAAGGTTCTATATACGCTTCGTTTCTATAACTATCTTCTAATATAATATATAGACCCTTATTTATTAGAAAGCTATACTTTATAAGGCTATTACTATCTAGAAGGAGGAGATTAAGGTAATAAAGAAGGGTAGTAATAATAAGGGTTTAGGTAGGGCTTCTATAGTAATAGGTAGTTCTAGTATATATAGCGTTATTACTCTATCTCCTGCCCTAGTTCTATTTAGAACCCTAGTAGTTAGCGCGGGTATACCTATACCTCGTCTACCTACTAGTAATATAGCTACTATAGTATACTACGTAGTTAATAGTCTTATTAGTATATATTTACTAGAGGTATTACTACCTTTATATAATATCCTAATAGATTAGTATAAGCAAATCCTCTAAGGTTAGGTAGTAGAAAATTAGCGTTTTTAAGGTAGCCCTTCGGGGAATATTATATTCTTTTACTCCTATAGGAGCGACTTTAGGCTCCCTAGCTAATAGGCTATATATAAATTAAAACTTAGGCGCTACTAGCCCTCCTATACCTATTTAGAGTATCCCTTATTTATTATAATTATTCTTTATATAACCTTTAGATTAAGGAGCGAATAGAACGTTTTAAATTTCTTATAATTAAGAATCTTTATAAGATTATTAGCTAGTATATTATTCGTTAGTATATATACTACGCTAAATAATCCTCTAGTATATTCTTATTATAGCTATATATTCTAAATATTAATATATTATAGCTTAGTTAAGATTTATTCCTTTTCGCCTACTATAAGACGAATTATCTATTAGTTATTATAATAAATCTTCTAGATATTACTAAGTTCGAGAGCGATATCCCTAAATAGCTTCTAAAGAGCAATAGTCTCCTTAGCTATATATTCGAGGCTTAGAAGCTCTGCTTTTATTATTAATATTATAACTATAGCTTATTAAGTAGCCTTTTATTAAATTAGTCCTCTAAAGAGCGAGATTATATACCCTTAAGATAACTTCTATATCTCTTTATTATCTATAAATAAAGTATTACTTATAATTAGTAGTACTTATCTACCCCCTAAGTTACTAAAGTATATCGCGAGGTAATAAGTATAATATAAGTATTATATAACCTAGTTAGTAGTAATATAGTAATAAGGAGTAGGATTTATTAGGAATCTTAAGAGTAAAGAATATATAAAAGCGATATTAGGTCGGATTATAATAGTAATATAGAGTATAGAGCTAATCTTCTCTTAGAAACTCTTTACCTCTAATAGTATTACTATTATTTTATTCTTTAGGAATAGTAAGTTTAGAAGGGGGGTTACTAGCGCTCTTAAGTCAAGTAAATTAAACTTCTTTATAACCCGCTTAATATATTAGTTATAAGAAAGGTATATCTTTTATATAGCTTAGTTATAGAAACCCTAATTCTAAGATAGTACTTAACTAGGCTTTATTCTTTTAACTTATACGCTTCCTTTAAGCTAGTAATTACTTTTTATACTACTTCTTTATAGTTCCTATAAAATAGGATAAGGAAGTTATCTATATAGAAAATAATAAGGACCCTCTTCTTAGTTAACTAGAAGAGATATAGGTCTTTACTTATAGGTATAAGGCCTAAATACTAAAGGGTCGAGGAGAACTCCTTATACTAGAGTAGTAATATATCCCTTAGCTTATAGAGCGCGTAGCATAGTTTAATATACTTCCTAGGCTGCTTAAAGCTATCTAGTAACTTATAAATAATTAGGTCTTTATTTAGATCCTAAGAGGTATTTAGGAATATATTAATAATATTAAATTATTTAACTTCGAGGTCGAATTATATAGTAATTACTATTGCTACCCTAAAGGTATAAGTAGCGAGGGTTATTATATAAGTCTATTTAAGGGGCGACTTCTCTTACTAATTACCTCGAATATAGATCCTTACTTTATACTAGTCGAGGATATTATTCTTATTAAATTTATAAGTAAATACCTACTTTAAAGGGATTAGTCTCTTTATTGTTATCTCTTAATTAATAACGCGCTATATATCTATTTACTATAATTTACTTATTTTAACCTTAGCTACTTCTTTAAAGCGAGTTTAGAGCGCTTATAGGAGGTTTAAAAGTTCCTTCTATAAGCGGGGTAGCTTAATAAGGTTATTAGTAATAAGATATTTATAGATTATTATAGTTATACGAGCAGGTTTCGCGCTATAGATAGTAGTATAAACGTAGCTATAGAGCGTATAATACCCTATATTAGCTTCTAAAAAAGCCTTCTACTAATTAGATATAAAAGTCTTAAAGAAGCTAGATACTTACTCCTACTTTATATAGTATTTAAGTAAAAACTAGTAACTAGAGTGGGATTTACTTTCTACTATTCCTAGTTATAGGTTACTAGGTAGTAGATTATATAATTATTAGCTTTAATAAGTTTAGCTATAGCCCTCCTAATTATATACCTAGTTAGACCTCTATTTAGTATTATCCCTCTCCTCTCTATCTTAGTATAGCTATACTAGTAGATTTAAGGGCCTACTATCTAAAGGTTTATTCTTATTACTCTTACCCGCTTTAGAAATATATTATAAAATAGGGAGTAATTTAATTATAATATAATCCTCGATCTATTCCCCTTTAGAATTAACTTCCCTAATAGCGTTATATATATAGTTTATTTCTAGTATATATACTACGCTTACTACTCTATCTATTAGGGCTAGGCTTTTATCTAGCTCTAGTATAGGATTAGGGGATAATAGCTACCCCCCTTTCTAACTTACCTATCCCTTTAGAAGTTTTAGGATTCTTCTATTTAGAGACTTAGTTATAGGAATAAGAGTTAGTATAAGTAACTATTTAGTTATAAGTATTAATATAGCTTTATCCTTATCTATAACGCCTAGGATCTAAAGTTTAAAGTTAACTTATAATATAAGCTCTTTAATCTCTTTTATTATCTTATAGATAATATTTTCTAGAATAGCCTCTTTTACTTTATTTTTAATATAAAAAGTCCGTTTATTAAATATTATATTCTATATAATAATAACTATTTATAACGTAGGGATCTAGACCCTATATAGGTTATAAGCATTTAGAATATATCCTACTAGGTATCTAATATATCCCCGTAGTACTACCTTAAAGTCTCTCTTATTAATTCCTCTCTCTTATTCCCTCTTAAGGGGGTATATATAGTAGCTATAGGTATATATATATCCCTAGTAAGGGTAAAGGTTATAAGTTAGGGCTACTCCGTTATTAGATTATTACTAGTAAAAGTACTAGTAGAAATATTCCTCTTTAATCTATAGTAGTAAACGCTAGTTATAGTATTTAAGTAGGCCTATATTATAAAGCGTTATTACTACTAGTACTATCTTAGCCTATAGTTTTATAAGTAAGCTAGCTATAGCGAGTATCTTAATTATTTAAGTTATAACTTCCTAACTAGCCCGTTCCCCTCTACTATTTAGTTCCTTTATATATAGAGGGGTCGTTTTAACCTCTATTCCTTCTATATAGGTCTAATCCTTATATCCTATATAGCTTATAAGTGAAATTACTAACCTCTTAACGTCTTATCTAATCTTATAAATAGAAAGTCCCTTCTATTAATATACCTATTACTTAAAGGTATATAGAGCGAGTATAACGCTATTATAGGTCTTATTAACGCATAGAAATATAAAGAGCTAACTAGTATACTTATCCTTAATAATAAGGAGCTATTAGTTCTAGTTAAAGCCTTTAGGGTAGTTAAAGAGATCCTATATAATTCTATAGTAAGGGTATATTACTTTATCTTCTAATATTTATCTTAAAATTACCTATTTAGTATATATAACTGCATAGTATTAGTATTATAAGTATATTAAGCCTTTAATTCTCACCCCCTAAGTAGTATATACTAGCTACTCTAGAGCCTTAGGGCTAAGGTACCTGCTTCTAAGGTACTAAAGTATTATATCGTCGCTCCGGTCTAGTAGTAGTATAAAAGAGGTATACTTATATATTATAAGTATATAGTTTATATTATTAATAATAGTATTAATACTTTAGGGAATCTACTTAGGAATAGAATATAAAGAACGAGGCTTATATTTAAGAAAGGTAAGGTTCGCCTTCCTAATAAGTTTCTTAACTATAATACTATTCTTATAGGTTCTAAAGTAAAGTATATAGTTATACCCTAAATATTAAATACCTATTTTCTAAAGTAGCGCTTTAGAGATAATATTAATATAAAAGTTCTTTATATATCCTACGTTATAGAGTATAAAGTCCTCTATATTTATACTTTTTAAGCTATTAAGAGCGTTCTTAATAATCTATATACCTTTTATAATAATTAGATATAAAGCTATTCTAGAATTAACTTATTCTCTTTTATAATACCTAATTAAAGAGGGGGTAAGTAGGGATTTATTATTTATAAGGTATATTCCTTTATAGTTATCTAAGACTATAGACTTATATAATATATAGGGTCCTAAGTAGGGGGTTATAAAGATATTTAGGTACTCTCTATCTAAGTTAACTATATTATCCCTAACCTCGTTTAAGAGGGCTATATAGAAAGTAACTACTATTATATTAATAGGGTAGCTTAGGGCTATATTAGATTTCTTAGATAAACCCTTATTACCCCTTTTATTATTTTAGCGGTTTTTATTCGTATAGGGTATAGTATATAGCTAGCCCTTATAAGTAAGTTCCCTATAAAGATTAGTAAAGTATAGGTTACTATTTAACTAGTTATAGATCTAAGCTACTTATATATCTATTACTAATATATAGGGGCCCTTTTAGTAATATCTAGTTAAAATAGCTTCTAAATAGTTATAATTAATACTTAGCTATTTATAGCTTAACCTATATAGGTACTATTTACTACTAGATATATTACTAGTTATAGGAATATTTAATAAGTTAGCCTCGTCTATATAGCTAGCTAGTATTATAAAAACCCCTACGCTTTATCCTTATAACCTCGAGTAGAGTATATCTTTATATAAGAGGTCCTTAAATATATTAATATATTAGCTTATATTAGAGACTAGTATCCCTGCTCGCTCCTATTTAAGAATATCTATAATTTCTATATTAGCCTAAGTAAGTATAAAGTAATAACTTATTACTTAAAGAAAAGTTTTTAAAGCGAGGGTACTACTCGCCTTAGGAAGCTTAAGCTAGGTAGTATAGAAGTAAACACCCCTAAAGTCCTTAATCTAGGCGTTAGGATTAATACTCCTATTTATTTTTTCTAAGACTTAGATATACTCTTCTTAAATAGTAATAAGGATATTAGCCTTACTTAGAGTATAGTAATATTTAAGATTAATAATAAGGCTATATAGGGTTATATCCCCTTTAGCGAGAAGTTCTATATATATAGGTATAATAATATTATAAGTAATAGTCTCTATAACTAAATAGTTAATCTATTTAAACTCCTAGTCCTCGCAGGTTTACTTAGATTCTTATATAGCGAGTAAATAAAAGTACTCTAGGTATTATTCCTATATACCTATAGTATTCTTATTAATTATAACTAGGGCGGTTAGAGGCTAAAGGGGGTATAATTTATTTATCTATATCCTAGTAATAGACTTAGGAGTAGTCCTAGAAATAGTATTAGAAGTAGCCTCTTCTAGAGCTTCTTAGTTAAATAGAGTAATATAATAATTATAAGCGCTCTTCTCCTATAGGTACTAGGTATTAATATCCTAATTTTACTTAGTAATATATAAGTTAAGAGTTAGAGTTTCTAATAAAATCTTACCTAGGTATAAAGATCCCTTAGGGTTATCTAGGTTAATATACTTCTAGACTCTAGTAGCTTAGGCTTTAGCTTAGATTATAATATACTAAGTAATAAAATCCCTATATATAGTTAGCTAGTATAATACTATAATAGCTATAGTAGAAGATATTATAGTTAAGGTTATTTAGAAATAAAGGGTTCGTAGTAGTAGAAGATAATATATAATAAGGAGGAAAGAAGGAATAAGAGAAAGGAAGTTTTAATAAGTACTTTTAGTAGTAAAGGCTTATTTTAAAAATAATAATTAGAGGTCTAGTTAGAGCTAGGCTTATAACTATTAAGAAATATCCTATAGGGCTATATTTATAGTTACTAAAGAGCTTAATCTATTATAATAAGAGTAGCTATAATATAGTTACTTATAACTATCATTAGAGGAACGACCCCCGGAATAAGGTTGCTCCGGAGCCGACGTTAGTTATATGCCGCGCTAGGAACGGGCGATGCTGAAGGCATCACGACAAAAAGCTAGGCTGGAAATCCATGCTCGTCTATCTGCGGCCGATCTCAGCCGCCTTGCCGCTATCGATCAACATGGCAGGTCAGATGCTTTTTCTGGCCCGGCATATCATCCGCTCACAAATCTGAGGTGAATCGATCGCAATTGCAGGGTGGAAACGCCCAAAAGAAACGAAACCTCATAACCCGGATAAGCCGTCTCCGATGTTAAGAGTCGCCATAGGTCAATTCCCGGGAGAGTATCCATTCCCACAGCCTCAAGAAGCGCCGACAACTCTAGAATGTAGGGTTGATTGGCTTTTGTCGGGCAAGTGGTTATTTTCAAGTCCATCGCTTCTTCTGCGGTGGTAGCGTGCTTCCGAGACAGCAGTAGGTTGAAAGTTCAGACATGCTTGTAGAGAAGTTTCCTTCGTATTTGGGTGATTGACCAAGAGGATTTGAAGAGCAGCCCGAAGCCGCACCGCGCTTCGCAGGTCAATATTGAAATGTTCCTCTGGCGTGGCATATCAAGGCATGTAGCATTATCTACCTTCAACTTTAATGTGCGACGATGATAGAACCACAAAGCTCGAGAAAACGTAATCAAAACTTCTGAACGTGTTGTTATTACTGAAATCTACCGTTGTATTTGGGGCGCAGCCCAGCCCGTCTTCTACCAGAACTCCCATACCCAATGCGCCTCAGAAACTAAGAAGTCCGCTTCGCCTCTTGCCGAACGGATAAACAATAAGAGCGCTGAGGAAAAGGCCCACAGTAATACCAATGGCAACCTGAATCACACTAAGAAGCACATTAAACGCCGAGTTGTTGAGGCTAGAGGTGTCCACAGAGCTCGTGGTTCCGTTGTTGTTTGTGATCTGATCGGCCGACGTCACACCGGCAAGAAGAGAACCACCTGCTGCGAGGCCACTAGGCACCTGCACAAAGATAGCAGGCAACATGGCCGCAGCGGCCAGGCCATATCCGATTGTGCGCTCGCGCTGCGGCTTCGCGTTTTCTGTTGGCTTTTCTGAAAAGCCCGCAGATGTGGGTGTCCCAGGCGCAGACTCGTCGGGAGTTTGAGTGCCACTGGGAGCGGACTGTCCAGACATCTGATACATATCCGGTCGGGGGCGCTCGTTTCGACGACGGCTGGCGCTGACGAATCTCGGCTTGACGCGATCATCAAACCAATCGAGGAAGCCGAGGAAACCGTTGCGGGCATGACGGCCGAGGCGGGAGTAAACGTTGGCGAGTAACCCAACCGTGAGAGCGCCAAGCATGTTAGAGATTTGCGGGTTGCCCACAAAAAAGTCGGAGGAATAGTTGTTGACGAGGAACCCAGCCAGGGATATTGCAATCATGACTGGCATCTGCTTCCATTTCGCCTGGTTGATGATGCACAGGCAGAGGGTAAAACATGGGACGAAGAGGAGATACCACTGCCTGTTAAGAGAGCTTTCGCACGTGGTCCGCGATTCGGCGTGTCTGTCGATCATACCGTAGAGAGCCGTCCCAATCGTAATTCCGTAGCCGAGGAATAAAGTATAGATCATGGCATAGACCATGCGCACGCTACCGGCGACGACATTGTGACTTTGAAGTTCCAAGCTACTACAGAGAACCATGTATCCCGGCAATATCAAAGCGATGGAACTCTGCGCTAAAGCTGAGAAGCAAAAGAGGCCGCCGTTGTTGATGGAGCCGAACAAACGAGCCAAGAAGGATGTAACGATTGAGGCAGTGATCTCGAAAACATTGGCGTACAAATCGTTTTTGGGAGCCAGGACAAGTTGCATAAATCCGACGATGCATCCGAGGACAAAGGCGATGGGTAGGTCGATTGCCCGTCCCTGGAAGGCAAACGGAGCCACGCTCGCACTAGCAAAGCCGTATACAAGAACGCGCAGCCATACCGGATATTTGGGTTGGTGATCCATGATGGAGTCTAACAGGCTGAGGGCCTCGTCGACGCTGATATGATCGTGCACCACCCGTTTATAGACATCGTGGACGTCGCGAAGCTTGCCCAAGTCGACACCGTGGGGAGACCGCACGATCTTAACCTCGGTCGTGTGTGTGGAGCTATCGTCGAAGCTGATAATCATGCAGCCTGGGATGTATAGAAATTGGCCCTCGATTTCGAGGACGCGAGATGACATCTTCATGTACTCCTCCAGACGATGAGTAGGAGCACCGTACATCATTAGGGCTCGGCAGAGCTTGACTAGGTACTTGTGCCTGGAGAGGATTTGGGCAATATGCTTAGTGATGCGAATCTTGTCCTCTGTCCTACTCTTGGGCGAAATTGTGCCCTTGCCGGGCTTGCGCTTCTTAGACTTCGGAGCCTCCTGTTTGATCTTTTCTGACATGCCGGCCGAGAAGCCACTAGACCCAGGTGCCATCATAGCGGAAGACGACTTAAGCAGTTCCGTCAGGGCCATGGAGGATGTAGAGCCTTGAGCCCTATGGTAGCTGAAGAGGCCACTGCTCGGCCGGGATGGTCGGGGAGATGCCGGGGCTGAGGGTGGTGCGGAGGCGGGCGTGGATCCAGGCGGAGAATGATTCGGGGTAGTGCCGCCGCCGGGGGTGTTACGACCGCTGCTTCCACCGCTACCATTCTCGTTGTAGAGCTTGAGCAGCGACGATAGGATACCACCGTGATACTGTTTTGGCGGGGGTACATAATCGTGAGCGTAGGACTGCTCCAGCGTGGGAGTTGCTGTTCCCGATCGACCTCCTAGGGGCGGCTGGTGCTTAAAGTAGTCATTGGGAGGCTTATTCCCCTTCTTCACACGCTGAGTATGCGAGCGCACGAGGTTCTCGGCGGCCAATTGGGAGTTCTTCCTGGGACGAGATCGAATCTTGTGTCGATCGTCCTGTGATCCGTCAACGCCGGAACTGACACCTCCAGACGCGAGAGCTCCAACTCGGTCAACCTCTTCTCCGTCGGTTTCGTCACTGAAGGGATTGTACGCCATGTCCAGGGAACTGCGACGAGAGGGTGGCGATGAATAGTTCTCAACACTGACTGCCAGCCTATCAGCTCGTTGGCGTGCCTCCAGTCCAGATCGCTGCTGTCGTTCGCCGGCGGTGCGCTCGGCGGCATCGGCCTTTTCTCTCTCCGCGGGAGCATCGTAGCTCGTGTTGCGACGCAAGACCGGCCTAGGCCTTCGAGGCGTAGGTTCCGATGAGCCGCCTGCTTGGCCCTCCGAGATGAGAACTTGAGTCAGAGCACGACGTAGCTCGGTCGCATCTGGGGCTCCTTCGGGGACATCCCGTCCGGGAGTAGCGAACGGGTCGGTATCGGGGCCCTCAGGTGACATATTCTGCGAGAAATAGTCGTCGCCGACGACGATGCTGGGTGTTCCGTTGTCACCCTGGAAGCCAACACGCTTCTTCTCCTTCCTAGGCGTAGCGGACTGCAGGTGCAGCTGAGGAGGCGTTTGGAGCTTCTGATCTTGCTGAGGTTGTGGCGGTTGAGGTGGTGACGGATCTCCGAACGGGAAATTGGATGGTTGGGGAGAGTCGTTGGAGCTGTTGTTGGAGCTGGTGTTGGAGCTCGACGGCCCCGGATCCTGATTCGACCCCGACATGTTGCCGAAAGAAGAAAGTGATCGACAGCGGTCTGGCCGAGCTAGTACGCAACGTACGGTGTGCGTCCGGTTCGAGATACTTTCGGTGATAGGACACGAATTGGATCAGATAGATTGATGTTGTTCTGGATGTGGATAATTGGAACTGCTGGCGAGAGGATGACGCTCGGACGTGCGGACGTTCGATGCAGAGCGGCTCGGTGTGATACCAGTACAAGTGACCACAGAATCGAATGAATACAGAGGAGGGATCTTTGCCCGAGTCCACGGGAGCAAGAACCGAGCCGGTACGGTGCTAGACGGAGGTCTCCCTCTTGAATCTGTGAGTGCAACTGGACGATGGGCTTAATTGAGCCTTCCTCAAGCTGCTATCGCTAGTTCCGAGGTTGTTATGATGTACGGAGACGTAGAGGCTGCGGCTGTGCTTTATTCAAAATACTGCTCAACTCTTTCAAAGTCCAATATGGCCCATATCGTGATTGTTTTCGTCGTCGTGGTCGTCGTCTCGATCCGTTTGATAGATATTCAGTGGACTTCCCGTCGGTAGCGGTTGCGGTCGAGAAGGGCAGTCATTGTGTGAGGAAAAGAGAATGGGATGGAGTAGGAAGGTACCGAAGGGTGTGTAGAGGAACACACGAAGGTAGGTAGGCAACGTAACGTGGGAGGGAAGGAGGGGGAGATCAATGGAGACTGGAGAACTGGAAACAGGCGGAAGCAGCGGAGAGATGGGACGTAATGAATGGCAAAAAAATAAGGGAAGGAAGGCAGGAGGAGGAGGAGCATCTTGGATAGACCTGGGCGACCGAGCCCGACCGGCCGGCTTGGAAGCTCCTCCCGTTCTCCACGGGCATTGCTTGGTGTTTCCAGGCCCACCGCTGTCGAACTTATCCTTCTTTCTCCGAGCGGAAGCGCGCAAATCTGCTAGGGAATTGGCGGCCATGGACCGCATTTGGCGTGCCACGCAGAAACCGATGGACCGTGGATGTCCGGTGTGAAAAGGTGGAGTTGAGTGACTGTTTGGCAGCGTTGGACCATGTCGACAGCGGCGGACTTGCAGCGGCTGGCTTGATTGTGATTCTCCATAGGCCACGCCCAAGAGCTTCAGGTCAAGGCCCCAAAGCCCACAATCCACGCCAAAGCCCTGTCGCGCAAGGTCTCGTCCTGTTCTTGGCCTGCCTTGTCGGTCATGGGCGTGGCCAAGGGTGTGGATGGTGGCCAAGGAGGGGCGGAACAGGGCTGGCGGGGCGGGCGAGAAAGGGAACACACTTTTCAGTGAGATTGAAGAGTGTGAACGAAAAAAAAAAAAGAAAACCACGAGGGTCCACAAGTATCGTCAGAGAGAAGCGGAGAGAGTCGACGATGATGGTTGAACTTTGCTTGCCGTTGCTGGCGTTGCGTAACTGAGTACCTAATACGCAATAACCGGCGCGGTTTGAATTGATGAAAATGATTCGTGCGATTGGAGGGCGACAGGAGGCAAGATAAGTAAGCGGTACGTATTCAGATATCGCACTTGCCGTGGGCTGTCAGCAAAGGTACAGGGTAGTACTGATATGCCGCAGAATCATGCACCTCACCTTAAGTAAGCTAAGGTATCTAGAAACAATGGGTCTGTCCGCGGAAACCCCTATCGAAAACGCCTATTACGTTCCTTGATCTCGTCAAATAGTGGATGGAATGCTGGAACTGTGATTCATACCTGCTCAGAGTGGCTAACTGTGCAGTAGTGTAGCCGTAGTTTCGCTGTTTGCCCACTAAACTCTCCAAAGAGGCTGAGGTGCTTCTTGGAGCGCGTCCGCGGACGATCAACGATTGAACCCCGATTCTTTTTCCTCCCCTCCCCTTGGGCCCTGGATCACCCCGCCGTCTACACTCTACACGACATCAGAACTCCCCGCCATCCACCATTGCCAGTCACCCATGTGCTGCTCGTCAGTGTACTCTGTACATAGTACGCAGTACGCCGTGTACGACTACCCCCGAGACCCCCATGCCGCCGTCAGAACACCCGGCGCTGAGCCAGGTGAAGCTTTGCTGCGCTGTCCGCAGTGCGCACCATCAACGCCCATCATTGCCTGTTCCCGCCACCTTTGCAGACCGTAAGTCGGCATTATCGTGTTGGCGTACACGTGCCTCGACCAAGACATGCTGTGGAATTGCTCTTGTGCGTGGCTGGAAGTGGCATCTCACCATGAGATCCTCACCTGGGGTGAGGTGAGGTGACCAACTTCGGGACAAGAGGTCCGAGACCGAGTCGATCGCGTCATGAGACGGACGATACAGTGCTGACGTGAGTTACGGTGAGTGAGGCAGGCAGGTACACGGCACGCGCATCAATCCTTCACAAATACCCATTATTCTGACCTCAAGATAGTTCAGCTCAGGCCCATCCGCAATGCGACAAGAAGGGTTCCTTGACATGCCTCCTGAGATGGCTGAGCTCAGCTTGAAGAACCCCCGAATGAGAGAGCCGAAGCAATAGCCTGGACCGCAAACAGTCTTCGCCGCAACGGGGGAAAAATCGACTCTCTCTCAAGCTCCCCTTTTACCAAGCCGCGATAGCCCTGTCGGGGAACCGAAAAAACCTTCAGTCAAGTCATCTCAACTCTTCCATGTCCTTGTTCATGTCCACCATCTTCGCTCTTCGGTCGCGGCGGTGGTAGTTCCTCAACAAACGTCTGACCGGCATTATTTCAGTAGTCTCCCGCCGAACTCGTCGTCGGCGTCGCTGGAAGAGATGCGCTAGAAGGGTGTGGCCGGCGAGAAGAAAAGAGGGTGTGGAGACCCAACCGGACGGCGGCTACGCTACGCTCTTCTCAGATAGCAGATGCCGAATGATACACTAGATGCCATCTCGCATGCGAATCGCTGCGTCGCAGGGCCGATTCAAAAATACTGACGACATTACCGCTTGCCTTTCGCCATTCGCCTCTCGGCGCATTTTCAGTAGAATTTTCTTCGCTAAAATTTTTCACCTGGGTTTTTTGACGCCACTCTCTCCCTTGCTCATACCTCATCGCCCCTATTGCACGTGTGCTCACCCTCACTTTCTTACACGCCCATCTACATCTCGGTCCACGACCGTGCCATGTGTGATAGTACTATCCCGTCCCGTTTCACTAAACACGTTTACAGAGAGAAACCTACTAAATTCGCATGACTCTCGCCAGCCAAGCTGCCAATTGCCTCTTACCCATGCCTAGCTCCAGGGCTTCACAGGGCCAAGAGGTCCCCTGGTGGCGCTGCCGATCTGAGGCCCCTCCGGGCCTAACATCCGAACAACGGAACCTGGCCTTTTTGCTTTCTTCGAGCGCGTCCTGGAACCACCGGTGCAGTGGTAGCTGCATTCCGGGCTGCGAGACATGACGTAGCATCCCACCATCCCGATCACCCTACCTGTTTATCCCTCTATTTCTCTTCGCAGAACAGGTCGGCCGTTTCTGTGATCCTGGGGGTGTGCGTGATTGGCGCTTGACAGCACACCACCACTAGCCAACTTCCCTCGTTCGGGAGGCTTTGCAGCTGCGTGTCTCACCGCGACGACGAACCTCCTCGAACATGCCCAACGACGCAACACTGCTGGGAAACCCCCACTATCACATGAACGCATCAAACATGGACCATGGAATCGTGGTTCGACAGTGACTTCGGCTCTGATGAACATCAACATCCTCTTCCTCGTCTCCCTGCGTGCGATGCCGGGATCCCACCGGCCGTGTCACCGTCGTCCCTGATTCGATCACCGTCTTGGCCCTCGCCGTCCCGTAAACACCGGACCACTTTAAACCACGCTACCATTCCTTCCACCAGCGGCCGCGTAACGCACGCATGCTCTCATCCACCCCGTTTCTATCCTGAGCGAGGCTGTGACGGCGCGCCCGTCTTCCGGCTGAGATGACGACGGTCGACCAGATAATTGTACGACGCTACAATGCTCCTATTCACCACCGCACGTGCATGCGTCCTCCGACCGCGTCGGTGCCGACGACCGTCCATCAATCATGCCGCGCCAATGCTGGATGGCACTCACTGCCAATCTCACTCAAACAGTCGAGTCCCGTGCCGCCCGGGACACCGGAGCCGGGCAATTCGTAGGTAGATAGGATCAACCACCGACAGCACATCCATCAAGAATCACTCGCGCGTTCACCAGGATCCTCCCTCTTTTCCAAAAGTTCTAGACCACAGCCGCCGCCGCCGCCATAACAGCGGGTTGGGCCTCCTCTCCCCAGGTCTGCCGACCGTTCAAGAATCCGATGCCAAACCACTCACGCAGCATCCCTAACGGTTCTAACCGCCTACCTGTGCTCAAACAAAGCGGTCTCTCCACTGAAGAGTGGGTTTACCGGCCGTTCCAGCTTGTGTCTCGCTCGTACTCGTCTCTGTGTCTGCCACCCCTCGGTATACCCGAATAAGAAGTGCCGAGCCTTGAAAACTCCATAGTTTCTTACCCTTCTCATCCATTTTTCGGGTCACGATGCAGTGAGGTGGGAGGAGCCTTCTCATGATTGAGAGGTTCACCACTTTCTAGGCTTTCTCAGCCCATTAACTTCCCTGCGACATCTCGCCCCCGGGGCCCCAACTCGCATCCTGTTCTTCCCCCTTCTCCGCCTTCACAAACTCCCTTTAAGCTGGATTCGGTAGGAGATTCTGGCACCTACCGCAGTATGCAGGTCGACGTTCCATCCGCCAAGGGTGACACTACGGGCGGATACCCAGGCTTCCAACTGCCTCTTTGTCGGAGGCGGTGAGATTTGAAATCGTGAGTCTGTCTGGCTGTTGAGAAAATTCGCTGTTCTTCCCAATGATCGTGGAGAATCCGCAATTCATCACCTCATCCGGCGACCGTCCGTCGTCCGTAGCCCCCAAAATCGTTCCAGCCCAATCACGGTCCACACATCATCACAGAAAAACACCTTTCGACACACCCTGCGCAGCTCCTATCAAGGGCCTGAGGGTGATGTGCGCATGGGGTAGCTACAAGGAGCCGCGGTTTGCTTCGGGACGAGAAAAGCTCCCTGGACAGTGTCAACACTTCCAAGTCTCACCGGACCTTATCAAAGAATGGGTTCGCACAAGAATTGGCGAAAAAGATGAAGGTTCCCAAATAAGATGAGACCTTCATCTGATCGTCCATCCTCATCCTGTCACGTCCGTCGAAACAGGGACGGTATCGGGGCCACATTGCGGTCTCCGTCATGGCGGAACGTCCCAGCCGGTCTAGACTTTGCTCTCATGTTTTTCCTTCCGTTGTTTTCTGCCCGATGACAGGGGAGAAAGAGTTTGTGCATGCATGACGGGAGGATTCCGAGGGTGGCTTCTTCTGCCAAAACCCAATCAATGATGGGAGCCGGGGCGTCCGCTAAGCTTTTGCGCGTTTTGAAAGATGCCATGCCCTGCCCTGACTTGTCATCGGGCCTTTGGATGACCTTCCCGAATAGTTTATCATGAAACGAGCGCTGTGCTGGGCAAAGGTTTGATTTTTGGGGGCATGTCTCGGGCATGACGCAAGTTTTGATGAGATAAGAGCACGAAGATGTGACATGTTGGCTCGGTGATGAGTTGGACGTATTGACTCGAGTATGTTGGCACAAAAAACTGTAGACACGTACTTGACACTGCATTGAACACACCTCGCCAAGAATTTCACATGTGAATTATTCGCAAGTCTCCTCGAACGCGCGTCGACTTCTTCCAGGCCCTCGTCTCTGCGCATCCTCAATCGCGCCGCTGCCTCGTCCAGTTTCACGAGCGAGCCCGATCCCGGGGACACCATCTTCGCGATGCAGGCGTGATAAGACGCAGAGCCCGAATCAAGACTCTCGCGCTGCAAGGGTTCGCGGTTATGCTTGTCCCTCGGGCCGGCATCTGTCACCGTGATGGCCCTCTCGAAATGCAACCCGGACCCCCACGCCGCGGCAGCTCGCCGCCATGCCGTGAAACTCCACAACAATGATATCCAACAGCATCATGCTTTTTTTTTTTTGGTCTCCCTCTCGACTCGCTTCCCTCTCTTTTCTGCTCGAAGGTTGCAGTCGGTAAAAGGGAGACGGGGTATGCTAATACTATACTTTGCTCTATCTCTTGGCTGTGCTTAGGGGGCTGTGTCGTGGTTGACCCTCTCTCATTTCATTCTTTCCATGATGTTTACGCCAGCGGTCCTGTCGGATCGGGCACGCCGCTCCCATAGTATCATGGGTGGCTGAAATGAAGCCATCGTGAAATCCTCACTTGAAGTTTTTTTGCCTCGGGACTTGGCTCACTGCATGAGGGCCGAGGAAAGTGACAAGTCATCTTACACCTGGCGAGGGGTAAGATGACATGTTTGATGACCGACAGGCCAGAGCCGCAAACACACCCCCTTCCCCCTTGTGCCCCTCTCACATGCGAGACTTTCCAAGCTCCTCATTGCGGCCCAATGGGACAGGGTGGCCTGGCTCGCGGTAAGGCTTGTTCACGATGCCCTGGCGCGGTACCAACAGTTGGTGTTTTGGCATGACGGCTGGACGGGGAGGGTCAAAGACCTGGTTGTGGGTCTGGTCGGGCAATTTCTCATTTCGGCAGCCCCATCGAACATTCTCCCGCGTAGATGTCGTTGCGGGTGTGGAAAGGAGGTGAGCGTTGCATTGCTGTGGTGACAGTGATGTTTCTAAATCTATTTGGAAATCTTGTTTTTTCGTGAGTTGTTGTGTGTCCTAGACTCTCGATCCAACGGTTCTGGTCCAGTAAGACTCGCTTGCATGGGGGCTGTGTTTGGTGAATCAATCAGTATCGCCCTCTACTGCACCCAGGTCTAGACGACATCGCCACGTCCATTGGGGTAGGCGGAATGGCGGTAGAATGAGAGACTCATGCCGGGAGTTTGAAGATTAAGATAGGAGAATAGACAAACAGGATGAAGATGGACAGGAGGCGAGAGGGGAAAAGGGAGATCGTCGGCGGCGACGGTAGTGGATTTTGGAAACTGCCACGACATCAGTGCTTTTGTGGAAACTCATGTCTCCATAGAGGCATGATAGGCAGATGGGTTAACAAGAAGCCCGTCTCGTTTTAGGTCGTCGACTCTAGTTGCTTTAGTTCTTCGGGAGAGAAACGATCATCGTCTGGATCGGTGAAGATCTCGTGTGCAGCGGTCACTTGATTATTTCTATTAATGGAGAGGATACCATTCGAAGTCGGCGCAGCAATGGCCAAGTAGGCAAAGAATGGTGACTATCTAGCAGTCGTTCATCGCGGATTTACCCGGGAAAGATCAGCCCCCAAGTGGTCCCATACCAAAGCTATTGATGAGCCAATGTTGCATTTGTGGTAAATATTGCTACACTGTCTGAAGTAAATCAACTTCCTGAAAGAGTAGATGGTGCTCATTGAGCTGGAGCAACTCAAGTATGAGTTCGTGTCCTCTTCTCTGATCAACGTGGGCTAAGCTCAAAGAATTCCTTGGTAGTTTTCATGGTCGAGCATGGTTGGGCACGTTCCCGTGGTTTATTCTTTTGGCCGGGTACTCTAATTAGCATCTAAGCTCAAAGTCTTCCTTAACATTATTTTAACGTCAGCTTGTATCAAGTGGTCTGCTAATAGGTTTTATTTTTCTTGTCTTAAGTACGAATCGGGAACCAGAGATGCTCTGTTCTCAATTATAAGAGGTGAACCTTGCCTATTTCGTCAATTTGGGGACTCTCGTGTTCCTTACCTAGTCAAGCTCCAGCTTCTTAGGTGACGAAAGATGCGTGCGCGCGCAGGCCGCTCATTCCCATTATATATGAACGACTGGATGACACACTCATCTGTGCTCCTCGTTTGGATTCGACCGAGTAAATCGTTCTAAGAAATCCTTATCTTATTTCAAAGTCGCACTGCGTAGTAAAACGACTATAGAGATCTCACTAGTACTGAGAATTGACTTCGGTGACTGTTTCAGGCTTCTGAGACTTTTCATTGACTGTGCTGTGGCCGGATGGATAGCGTATTTCTGCGTAGCAGTATGAATTTCATGAGTTTGAGCTATGCGAGCTTCCTTTGATAAATGCTGAGGTTTGATACTATATCGCCGTAAAAGAAGAGATATCACCTCAAGTTCAAGTTCGATGTTTGGTTATGAATAGTAGTAAAAGTGTCTCTCGCATGATCACATTCGGGACATCTTGACTCCAAGTAGCTGATTGTGAACTCTGCGTTCCCCTCATTTGCGACTGATATGATATAGAGCTTGTTTGTTTAATCACTTTCCCACACTGTGATGGATTCGAGTAAAGTCCCCCCCCGTGTATTTGACATTGTGCAATTAAGCCAACCAGGAGGAAGTTCGTTATGGGCTCGAGCATATGCATCTTTCGCAGGCATCGAAGTTCGAGGCCCTCTTGCACGTTTGGGGCGGTGGCGTCAAGTCGCGGCGGATAAAATGTGACAATAAGACTATCCAAGTCACCAAAAACCTATTTTCAGCCCACAGGCATCTCAGACACGGCAGTCACAGCCGGCGAATTTTTGTGGACGCCACCCGCATCGACCAGGACGGCACGAACGGAAACACAGAGAAGAGCCATTAGGTCCAGATGATGGGATAGATTTACGCCGTTGCGAAGCAGACCATCGTTTGCCTAGGCGAAGATACTGAAGATTGAGGTGCACACGCGTTCGATTCTTTGTTCGAGATAAAGTCATGCATCCCCGTCGATATGGACTCGGAAGTCCAGTTTCGGCGACTTGTCGCGGAAGCGCTTCATGCTCCAGTCTATGAGGACTGGGTTCTCGATGCCATTGACGTCTTGTTAAAAAACCGTGGCTCAAAGGTTCTAGATCCCTCAAGAGGTCGTCAAAGCCAAGATAGCTGAGGTAAAAGGGGTGTTTGTTTCGACAGATTTTAGCATCTCCTCGAGATGTGTCTCACGATCTCTATCAGAACCAAGGACGACCTATCGTCTAGCGAGGTATTCCGCGAGTTTACTTTATGGGCTGTGAGCAAGTTCCTCACTCGGCGACCCTTTCATGCGCTCGAGGCAGCGCAGAGACACCTCGCCCCGTCCCCTTTTGGGCTCCTGGGCCGAGGAGTGAAGGCAAGCTCCCCTCCACTCTTTCACATATCGATCAATCCCAGGATGATTTTCGAACAGATCCAATATGTGGGCCTTCGTTCAAAACCACCGGAAAATTCCCTCGTCTGTTTCTCACGGGAGATAGTCGACACTTTCCAAGAAACATCACGCGGAAAGATGAATTGCTGCATGACCGACAACCAACAAGAAGCGCTGCGGTCAGCAGCGGAAACCGCAACGTGAAGTGTGTTTCCGACTCTCGACGACAAAAGATACGCTAAATTACGCCTCGCCCTCAGCTTTGAATTGGAGCCTGACCACCGCAAAGCAAAATCAGGAACCGCCGCTAGAGCCGACAGATTCGGCAGAGCCTACACCTAGAGCAGTTTGCTCCCCGACCACCATCCTGAGGAAGATCTTGTCTCATCAAACAATCGTTTGTGGCAGAGTTTGGCGCGAAGCTGGCACTTCAGCAGAAAGCTCGGAGGCCGGTTTGGGTGCTGTGGAAAGCATGGCCAGGGGACAAAGTGTGCATCATTCGGGGTGCCAAAGTCCCTTATGTTCTGCGCCACTTGCCTCATAGAGGTTTGTGTTCTTTTGTGGGCAGGCTTATGGAAGGGAGGCCCCGCAACTTGATGAATTCCAATGGGTTGAAATCTGTTTTATCTGAGGTACTAGAGTTCACGGCTATGCCGGCGGCTTTGCTAACTTGACAGCGACTTGTAATGGAGTAACCAAATCTGCTGAAAAATGTTAATTTGTCGCAAGCTATCTGTTGACTTGAACCGGATATTGCAGCATTTAAGCGTCAAATAGGTAAAATGCGCAACCATTTCAAGGCTTCAACCAACTGCCCCATCGAAGCAAAGTGCCTCTCCTCAAGTCTTAAGTGTGTCAGAGAAAGAAAGAGAAGGTAGTTGATCTTAAAAACGAAAACCCAGAGCTAACGTAACCCACGCTTGATAAAGGGAGGCCTGTCTCGACCATGCTTGAGTCATTATATCGGTGGTTTCTATCCCTGGCTACCAGCAAGCAACTGTGACCATTTTTGACAGAGTTTTGCCATGATTGATGATTGATTTTATCATTGGGTCCCTATCTACTCTGGATTCCTTAGGACGTGACCTGCTGGCGAACGGCCTCATATGGAGCTATCTGCAGCTTTTGCGCATCTACGTGTTGCGGATATGTGCCGTGATTGCACGAAACAGTTGGAAACGTAGGCCGACATTGTCCTTCATGCCCTTTGCTCAATTGCACTGAATGACTGAGCAATACAAACTTGCTTGGCGGACAGAACGGCCTTCCCGGACTGACCACTGAGCGCTGCCAAGAAGCAGCATCTTGCTCAAGGCGCACCACATCCCCCCAGACGACATCCAATAGCATCGCCGTGTCTCCTGGTCAACGTTGTGGGACTGCCGGCCGGGGTCGCATCGAACAGCCGAGCCTAGCTCGGTTTGGCAGCTCCTTAAAAGCGCTTGGTCTTGGCGATCATGATAAGCTTAATTCTCCTGCCGCATGCTAGCCATAGCTCCGAGGACAATACACGTGAACTGCCTCTTTCTCCCCGCTGAGCAATATTGCGTGTTGTGGCGGAGGGGACTGTTGCTCACGAGATGCCTGATTCGGAAACGGGTCCTGCCGCCTTGCAGACCGATCCTCCACATCCTTTAGACAATGACGGTGGTTGTCTCTCATCTGGAGAGGTCATTCCGGCCTCCATTTAAAGCACATCATCGCCCGGTCTCTTGGCCCAGAGGAGATGGTCTGTTTGCCGCCGTCTCTACACCCGCAATCTGACCGGGACAATGCATATCAACGCTGCCCTCGCCATTCTCGCAGCCTCTGGGCTTGCGATCGCCAGCCCGGCCACGGATAAGATCCAGATTGATCCTGGGCTCCGACTGATCAAGACTTCGGAGACCGACCCCGGTAGCTGGGTCACGGGTGAGCAGAAGATCGAGAACTACGTCAACAAGAACATTGGCTTCATTGACATCACCGATATCAGCGTAAGTGTTTATACCCGAATTGCAACAAGCAAAAATTTGACCTTGTCAGGATGCCGAGGTTTTGGCCGCCCTTTCCACCCCGCCCGAGGCCGAGATCGCCGCGAGACAGTCGGTCACGTACCCCACGACTCTGTCCCACGTCACCGAGGCGAATTCCCTGATTTCTTCCGTTTCCAACACCGGACCTCAGTCTTGGCTCAAGACGTTGACCGGGTATGTTGATCGGTCAAAACCTCCAGGAAAGGAACGTGAAGCTAACCATCGCAAAGCTTCTACAACCGCTACTACCGGTCGTCCTACGGAACTCGTTCTGCGACGTGGCTGTTCAATCAGGCCAAGTCCGTTGCTGCGGCGAATTCCGCCATCACTGTTTCGCAGTTCACCCACTCCTTCAGCCAGCCTTCCATCATCGCCAAGATTCCCGGAACCAGCTCCAACATCGGTGCGTAGACAACCAAACTTCTTCCAAAACCTTTCCTGACGCTAACGGGACCTAGTGATTGTCAGCGCTCACTTTGACTCCACCGGTGGCTCCTCTACTGCTCGTGGACCCGCTGCTGACGATAACGGCTCTGGCGTCGTTGTCATCCTTGAAGCCCTGCGCATCCTTGCTAACGCTGGCTTCAAGCCCAAGAATACTCTTGAGTTCCACTTCTATGCAGGTGAAGAGGGCGGCCTTCTCGGATCGCAAGCCGTCTTCGCGAACTACAAGTCCGCTGCGAAGAACGTGTTGGCTGTTGTTAACCAGGATATGGCTGGTTACTCGCCTTCCGGAAAGGTCTCCGTCTACAACGACTACGTCGATGCCGCTTTGACCTCTTACGTCCGTCTCGTCGCAACCCAGTACACCGGCAGCACGCCGACCAGCGACACTTGCGGCTACGGGTGCTCCGACCACGCCAGCGCCAGGTCTAATGGAGTTCGTGTGTTACTCTTACCATCAGTGATTTCCCACGTAGTGCTAACAGCCGTCTCTAGCCGCCGCCTATGTTTGCGACGAGCCCATCGACACCTCCAGCCCTTACATCCACAGCCCCTCAGACGTGAGTAGTTGCGAAACTTGATTAGCAAGCAGTTGATATCTAACTTTCAGTAGTCCTACGATACTATCCAGTGGCCCGCTATCCTGCGCCACTCGAAGTTTACTGTCGGTTTCCTGGTGGAGGCTTCTTATCTGTAGATAGCTACCAGACGAGCTAGTCTGTGCGTACCAACACGCATGTCGACCCAAGACCACGGCGTCTGGGCGTCTCTTGAAGGGCACCAGGCCTGGACTCGCCACCTAGTAAATAATTAGTGCTGACTAGTTGGGGTTGAAATGGCCATATGCTAGAACATGAATCGCTGATTTCATTGCATTGAAACCACCTGATTACTTTCTTGGTCACCTGGAACGGAACTAAGTCTGAAGTCAGCCTGCTTGGCGCAATGTCTGGCAGGAGGAGCGACATGGCGAGATTAGGGTCTGCATTCCAAGGTAAAAAGCAAACTTCGGTTCTGTCCTGATTTCGAAGTCATCACAAGAGTTTTAAATTCACGCTTTGAAACCAGAAAACCAGGAAATCGCAGCTCATCGAATCACACGTATCATTTCGTCCTTCCAAGGCAAGAGACAAGCGCAGGGAACAAGTACTTAAGCTTGCAAGCTGCATACCGCACTGACGAACTAGTATCTGCGCCAACTACTAACTTTCACTGCGTTGAAAAGCACATGATCGAAGAAACGCAAGACAGAAATATCAGGACGTGAAAGGCATACGTAATCTCAAAGTCCGCCTCTGCCTCCCGGGGCGCGCCCACCACTCTGCACATCCCACAACTTTGAAAATTTTGAGGAAACTGGGCGTGGCCACACCAGAGCTTCGTGAGTTAAGTTATGGAATTGATCCTTCTCGGATCTTCTTGAACTGAAGCTGATGATCTATCAGCAGAGGAGGTTACCGTTGTGAGGGTAATAAGTGCAGCGATTGTCGTGGTAGTAGACACGCTAACAGCAAGTCATTAGTCTGTATTATTCTGAGACGAAACATGTGCCCGATTAGACTCACGTTGATGTATCCGCCATCGCCGGACGAAATGAACTCGTTGTTAGTCTCCATGAACATGCAGTCATAGCTGTGGGTATCTTGTAAGTTTCACGTGCCACGAGAGAAGAAAGTTATGTCGACTTACTCCGTGAAGAGTAGACCAAGGCTGAGCTTGATTTTAACCAAGCCGTTGATTCTTGTAGGATCCCTTAATCGGTAATCGTTGTTGTGGCAAATCGCAGCCGGGTAACGTCTGTGATCGGGGTTGTGGTCCCACATGCGCTTGGTAGCATCCAGGGTGAATTTCTCACGAACCTGATTCCCGGTGTGAGATTTCGCGAGGATACAGTTAAGAGAAAAAACCAATAAGACTTTACCTGGTCCCAGAAGATCATGGAAACTAGACTGGCAAAAGCAGCCTCGATAGCTGTAGTAGTGATTGCAGCAACAGCGTTGATAATGGGTCCCGAGAGGATAAGAAGAGCAGGGGCGATGCGCTTTTGCAAGGCTTCGGTGTCCTGGCCCTCAGGGGCTGGCTCGACGACAAACGTTCCATCGGCGCCCGAAAGGAAGCCTGAAGGAGGAAGGTCGGCGCGCGCGGCGAGAGCAGCCTCCACAGAAGAGGCGTCATCGCTAGCGGCAGCTCGTTCGTCATTGGTGTCAACATCAACCTGGGACACAGCCAAGGCGTTGATCGTAGAGGCGCATAGCGCGACTCGGAGGAGAGTAGCAGCTGAGAAACGCATTTTGAAAAACGTTAAAAGACCGAGTGTTTTTGGATGCCTGAAGGTTGAAAGGGTGAAAGTAAGTAGCGAAGTAAGTATGGTAAACTGTGTTGAAATGGTGTTTGATTACAGAGTGAGACGAGGCTCAACATGACCTTCTTATACTTCCAAGTGAAGCCGTGAGGCCTCGGGGAGTTGGTTAACGAAGTGTGCAAATCGTCGGCCGAATCGTGCTTCGGCGATAGGAGGCATCTCAACACTCAATCCTGCCCCCTACCTCGGTCAATTGCCGACTTGGCGGCTCCACCAAAGAATACAGCTTCATCAACTTAAGGTCAAAGCCTCTTGGTGTGTGTTGGATCACGAATAATGCGACGGCTTTTTTGCGTACGTCGGATTGCCGAGTTCAACACACTTGTCTTGGCACTACTTTGACGTCTTACTCGATGTCAGGCCGTGACCAGGGTATCTTCACACCATCAAGTGGGAGTAACTGTAATAGATAGCCCCCAAAGCTGCATCTCCCATTGTTTCTTAGAGATCTCCCGTTGAGGGTCTATTAGTCATAATAAGATGTGACTATAATATCTTTTTCTATGGGATTCAGTGGGTTTATTTATAGTAAATAATATATCAAGATTCTTATTAGGTTCCTCCCCGCAGTTTTAAGTAAGGAGTTCCTGAACTTTATATATATATATATTATAGCTATAGAGTTTCTTAATTTATTAAATATATCTCCTTTAATAAAGCTATTTAGACTTTATTAAACTTCTTTAGATATTATATAGATATTCTATATAATTCTTTATTAAAGTCTTTAGAGCTTTATTTTCTTTTTTAACTCTTTTACATCTATATATAAGGGTCTTCCTATTTGATATATATAATACTTTACTCTTATTATAGTATTACTTAATTTACTTAGACTTGATATTTCTTTTATATCTCTAGTATACCTACTTGTTATAAGTATATCAGTAATTATGTAGTATTTATTACTATATACCATATACGAGGGAGCGCTAGCTATAGGTAGCTTGAAGGGAAGACCTTCTATTAGTAAGGTTTCGCTATGTATGGAATAAGTCGGATTAATAATACTATATATTCTATACTATATATTATAATCTTCTAAGACTAATTATAGCTTTAATATATATATATATATATATAAGAGTCCATTATTTACTTAAAGAAATAAGTTCTTTATTAAGCTTTATGATATAATTAATTAATTGATAAATAAATAAATTATATAATAAACTTATATTAATATATATATCTTTATATACTTTATATGCTTATTCTCTATATATCCCTTAATCTTATTTAAGCTATACCTACCAAGAGATATATTAATAAATAAATTATCAAACTTTCCCTCTATATATAGAGTTTAGTCTCTCTATTTTGTATAGAGATTAAGTTATTTAATTAGCGTCTTTATAGTAAACATTAGAGAATAGGCTATAAGCTAAATTAAGAAGTAGCAATTTACTTCTATAGTATTTGAGTTATTAACAGCTCTAAGATAGGCTTTAATGATAAGGGCCTTATAAATATATAGGCTCTTCTAATAGAATAGAAACTAAGATATTTAGTATTTAATATATAGGGCTGGAGAATATAGATATACTTTGAATTATACTAATATTGGCTATATATATGGAATATCTATAGGTTCTTACTCAATATAATATTGGGGTATAGTAAGTTAAAGATATTTGATTAAGACTTTTATTATTATTACCCTTTATTATAGTTTAAAATTTATTCAGCTTATACTCCTTTATATAGATCCGCTATTATTAGAGCTATATATACTGAGAGAAGTAGTAAGAAATAGGAGATAAATAGACTATAGGTTATAATAAGGAGTAGCTTTCTATTGTTATGGCTTATATACTATCTACAGTCTATAGATACCTTATGAAGAAGATAAATAAGAACGTCCTTTATAGCTTAAAGATAGTCTTTAATAATAAAGGCTTTATATTATATTTTAAAGCTTTATTTACTAAGTCTAATTATAACTAACTCTATTTAACTTTAAAAGAAATATAAATACTTAATTAAGTACCTATTATATACTTAAAGAAGTAAATGGTTTTATTTAGATTTATAGTAGGGATACCTACTTAATAAGTAAATAATAGAATAGTCTCCTTCTATAATAAGATCCTCTTAATATATACTCTTTTATATACCTCCCGCTCTTATTAAAGCTATATATACTAAATAAGATAATAAGTAATAAGAAGTAAGTATACTATAAGCTTATGAAGAATCAGCCCTTTACTTTCATACCTTATATATTACTTAAATTCTATAGGTACTTTATAAAGAAGATAAATAAGGAGGTCCTATATGGGTTAAAAGTAGTCCTTAATAATAAGGGCTTTATATTATATTTTAAGGTTTTATCTAACTTATAGAATTTGATTATAACTAACTCTATCTAACCTTAATAAGAGAATAAATATATAAATAAGTACCTATTACCTGCTTAAAAATAGATCTTCTTATTTAGATTTATAATACGAATAACTACTAAATATATGAATAATATAGTAATCTCTTTATATATTAGGCTCTTCTTAATATAAACTCTTTTAAATATTTCTCGCTCTTATTAGAGCTCTGTATAGCAGGAGAGATAATAAGAAGTAAGAAGTAAGTATATTATAAGATATACTAATATGTAATAATCTACCTTTAGAGTTTATATACTGGAATATATAGGTACCTTATAAAGAAGATGAATACAGAGGTCCTCTATAGCTAAAAGGAAGTTCTTAATAACAAGGGCCTTATATTAGATATTAAGGTTTATTTACTTCCTATTAGCTATTGGCTAGAGCCCTTCTATATATATAGAGGCCCCTAATAAGAGCTAATAGGTAGAAAAGGATAGCTTAGATTTATATTTATCCAGACTTAGGACTAATTAGCTTAAATATCTAAAAGGTTAATTAGATTTAGGGTTTTAATATATAGGGGTTAATAGTAATAAGAGAGAGTCTTTTTCTTAAGTAGGCTTAACTCCCCAAAAGGTAAAAGTAACCTTCCTAATGGAAGGTATATTAATTAGTCCTTGTTATATTATTAATACTATAGCGGTTTTATAATCTACTTACTTCATAGGTCCTTAATAGGATTATAGCTAAGACTAGCTATTTCTTGCTCTATTTGGAAGCTAATTATAGCTTTTAACTAGTTATTTAACTTATATACTTAGATAGGTATATTAAGCAATTACTAATATAAAAAGGAAAGAATATTAATATAGGAGTATTCGCTTAATAGGCTAGATCTAGCTTTATATTTATAGCCCGGGTTAAAATAATTAAACCTAGCAAGTACTTATATAACCCCTTATATAACCTACCTTACTAGCCACCTATATGATTACTACCTCGCTAGCTACCTTTCTAAAGTTATCTTTCATGAAAGATTAACTACTTTATAACACTATCAATATCTCGTCTTCCTTATACCGGTATTATAAGTCCGATAAATAATGATGATTATTTATATAATAGAAAAGAATAGATTCATCATTATACTAATCGTAATCTTCCTTATTAATATACTTAAATTTAATATCATAAAGTCCCTTCTAACGATATTGTTACTATAGTAGAGGTAACTTTCTTAGTCTATATAGAGCTTTATTTAGTCTTAAGATAATAATGATTATTATTATATCCTACTAAATACTCTATATAGATTTCCTTATTAAGATCTATATATATAAATACGTTTAGAGTATTATTTTACTTTAGCTTAAAATTAAATCTCATTATAATTACTATTGATACTTAAAATAAAAGTCCTATAAGTATAGCTTTTTGAATATTCTAAACTATATCTTTTAATTGTTAATCTGCTCTTACTATAAGTTAAGCTTTAAACCTTGTACGCTTACTTTATTTATCTATCTCATAGCTATTATTACTATACTAGACCTATATCCTATATACTACCGTTAGTTACTACTTAGCTGCATATATAGTCTGCACCTACGCGCCTACGCGTAGGTCTCTCCTAGTTAGCCCTCCTACTTAGACATCGAACCCAATATATCATAATATTCCTATAATAGGTATATACCTAGAGGATTCAGCAGGCTTATTTAGAGTATATAACATATTAACTTTCTCATTAGGTTCCTCCTCGTAGCTTCAGGTGAGGGGGTTTTAAACCTTATATATATATATATATATTTTAGCTACAGAACTTTCTATATTATTTAATATATTAATATTCTTATTAGGTCTCTCTCTATAGCTTCGAGCGAGGGTTTCTAAACCTTATATATATATATATATATATTATAGCTATGGAACTTTCTATATTATTTAATATGTCGATATTCGTATTAGGTTCCTCCCTATAGTTTCAGGTGAGGGGTTCCCAAACCTTATATATATATTATTATAGTTACGGAACTTTGTATATTATTTAATATATCAGTAGTCGTATTAGGTTTCCCCTTTTAGGTTTAAGTGAGGGGTTTTTAAACCTTATATATATATATTATAGCTATAGAACATTTTATATTATTTAATATATTGATGTTCTTAGTAGGTTCCTCTTTGTAGTTTCGGGTGAGGGGTTCCTAAACCTTATATATTTACATTATAGCCACGGAATTACTCGACACTTTCTCTACTTTCGCAATACCTATGATAATCGTAGCGAAAACACTGCATGGAAAGACTGTGAAAAACCGCATCAAAGGTCAGTTC
>JAVHLU010000348.1:0-66049 GCA_036785755.1 Colletotrichum ledebouriae
TATTACGCTTAATTCTATACCTATAGCGCTTATAGATACTTAGATTATTATATAAGTAACTCTCTTAAGTTTTATAGAAGAAGTAGTTAGTATAAGGAGTACCTAGTATTAAGACGTACTCGAAGTACGGTTTATAGATATAAATACTTAACGCAGGGTTCTTAATAATATAGGCCTGCTCTTTATAGTAAATATAGGGTATTATATTATAACTACCTTAAGATTAAATATATAAGCTATATATAGCTACTACGCGCTAAAAGACCTTTATCTCCTATAAGCTAGCAAGGAAAGTAATAGAGGTATAAATAAAGACTTAATAGTAGAATTATCTAGACCCCTTAGTTACTCTAAATATTCGTTCGAAGTCCTATTTACTAAGATAAGCCTTCTAAAAAGCTAGCTTTATTACCTTAGTAATCTTATTAGGGAATATCTATAGTATAAAGGCTACCTCTAAGTATTTATTACTAGGGATATTAAGTTAAAGCTAAATAAGGCTTATAGCTACCTAAGAATTATAATTATTAGCTAGAGGGTATAAGGATATTAAAAAGAAGGGAAGGAATACCTAAAGCTAGTTATTAGAGTACTAGATAAAAAGAGGTATATTACTTTTCTTTATTTTAGGTATAGGGATATTAGGGCTAAGGACCTAAAGGGTTACTATAGATAGGAGATAATAAGAGCGAGGTTAATTAGTATTTTTAACGCCTAAGATAAGGAAGTTATAATTAGCTATAATAAGAAGGTATAATTTATAGATATAAGAGAGAAAGTATAAAGGGGTTAAATAAAGATTAAAATAGCTAGCTAAAGCTAGTTATTATATTGGGGAGAAGTTAATAATAGAGGATAGAGGAGAATATTTATTTAATTTATAACTTAGCCGCTAGTTTTAATAGCTACTACTAATTATTATTTCCTTTATTCTTTCCCTATATATAACTACTCTGATTCACTATTCTATTTATTATAGGTTTTTTATTTTAAGTTTATTTTATTGAGCTCGGAATTACGCCGCAGCCCCTTCGCAAAAAGACTATAACAAATTCACCTAGTTTATAGGTATAATTCGGGAAATACTATATAAGTATTTTAACTTATACCCTCTACTAGTTAAGGAAAACAATATAGGAACCCTATACGTTCCTACTACTCGCAAGCAAACCCTCGCATAGAGTTAGACGCGCGCTATACTAGGGCTAATTATATCAGAGCCGAACGGGCTACTAAGGCTCTCGTGGCCTAGAAAAGCTACTATATGAGATAACTCCTTAACCCAAAAGGTTAACCTTTGAGCAAGGTGCTAAAGGTGCTATAAAAGCTACTATATAAGATAACTCCTTAACCTAAAAGGTCGACCTTCTAGCAAGGTGCTATAAACGCTACTATATAAGAGGTAACTCCTTAACTAAAGAGGTCTTTCCTAAGAGGTTCTTATAGCTAGAAGTATAAGAAGCTCTGCTGCTACGAGCAGGGCCTTATACCTCTCCCTCTTCCTTATCTAACTTATAATAAATCCTTAACTATATTAGTACTAGACCCTATATATAAAAACGCTAAGTATGCGCGAGGCACGCCCTTTAATACTAATAACGCGCGAGAGCTTACTAGAGAGTTTAGTATTAATATAATTAATAAAACCCGCTCCTTTTTTAACTACTCTATTATATATAGAGAGTATATTATTAGTATAGCCCTTAAGAGGGCTTTTATTAATACCCCTAGAGGGGATACTCGCTATTATATTATAGCTAAGTAAGCAGACTTAGTAATAGAAGCTAGGCGGGTTGTTATATACCCTATAGAGTAGCTCTTCTTTAAGCAGGTCTTCTGCACTATTAAGGTAGAGGTAGCCTAGGCCCCTTAAGGGAACGTTAGTAAGTATAGCTTATACTAACTACTTATAGAGAGAGCGTTACTAACGACGGTATAGCTATAAAGATAGTAACGACTTCTAGCGGATAAAGCGGTAATAGAGGCGGTATTAGCAGCGCGGGTAGTGCGCGAGAGGAAAAGTTAATAGTTTCGTAGTTTGAATAATTAAAAACCACGTTATTATCGATATAAAGTTAAAGATCGTGAGGCTATAGGCATGTATAAGTGCGGCTATGGTTAGGAGAGGTAGTTAGTAATTACGATCACGTGACTGAAGGCTATATATTGTTAGGAGGCGCGGAGTTAGAAGGTCTATTGCACTTAAGCAGGTAAAATCACTATGCAGTGGCCAGAGGCCTAAGTTTATTTTATATTATTAAAGATAAGGAGGGTAAGGGAGGAGAATTAATTATTCCTTCTATAGGCTACTAATAAATTACTATATTATTAAAGTAATTAGTAGATATAAAAACCTACTCCTTACTTTTTAAGCCCTCTAGTTTCTCTCTCCCTTTTATATATATTATTTGCTTTTAAACTTAATTTATCTACTTACTATATAATATTAACTACTACGCTATAGCTCCTTCTTTTCTTTAAATATTACTTCTATTTAGCTCTTTAGTCTACGAATTACTCGCGCTTTCCCCTTATTAACTTTTCTCCTAATATATTATAATAAGGAAAGTTATCTTTTATAATAATAAAGCGTTAGATATGTAGATCTAGGAGTTAAGATCCTTAAACCTTCCTATTCTTAAAATTAGACTATTAATATAGCTTATACCTAATAAACTAAGTATAAGTAGGTTTTAGATATAGGGATAAAATAATAGAGATATCCTAGCCTTTAGACCTCTTAATAAGCTTAGTTACTAGCCTTAGCTAATTAAATATAGTATGCGCCCTCCGCCTAGAATAGATAATATCCCTAGTTAGATAGACCCTTTCGATATAATATTAAAATATATCCTTATTAAATATTAGAATAAGACCTTAGAAGTAGCAGAGGAGATAATTTACCCCTCGTACTTATAGTAAGTTATAGCTAGTATATTTAATACTATTAGCGCACTTAAAATAGCAACTCTAATATATACTAAGGATATCTTAGTAGTTACTCGCTATATTATAAGGCCTACTAAGCCTAGCTAATTACTCTACTATAAGATAGTTAGAGGTATAGAAGATAATTTTAAAGATAGAGATATAAGGGATATTATAATTACCTAAATTAAAGCTAAGTCCCCTAATTTACTCCTTATGTATCTATAAGTACCTAAGTTTACTAAGGTAGTTATTATAGGTCTCCTAATTAACTTATAAGATAGGAGAAACTAGTTTTATAATAATTAGTAGTTAAGGAGAGGAGCTAAAGGATAACTATAAACTCTAATATTTATTACTAGGAGCTTTCTACTAAGATATAAGGCTAAGGAAGTTTTAATAAAATAACTATACCTAGTAGAACTTCGATATGCGGACCCTCTACTATAAGCCTTTAGTCTCTACTTTATTAATTAGCTTAGGTTCTTTATATATATTAGAAGCCTAGTACGTCTAAAATAGCCTATTAAGATAAGGTATTAAGCTTAGATTAAATATTTATTAAAGGCCTTTACTAATAAAATACCTCCTAAAGGAAGCTAGACCTAACTAAGGATAGATAGAATTCCGCGCGATTAATACTTTAAATTAAGAGATAAAGATATTAGGAAAAGGATAGCTTAAGAAGATATTAGATATTAGATAGCTAAGTATACCTCTTAATTTATAAACCTAGAGGTTTCTTCTCTAGATAGGATAGATATTAACCTGCTAGTACCTATAGATACTAATTTATAAACTAGTCTAATAGTTCCTATTAATTTAGAAGAGTTAAATAGAGAGGAAGGATTATTATAGGAACTAAATATCTGGAATATAAAAAGAAGGAATAACTATAAGTAGAAGAGAGATTATAACTTATAGTAACTAGCTAACTTTATAAAGTCTCTTAACTACCCTAGGTCTATAAAACTATCTATATCGCCCTACTTAGCCCCTACTACCCTAAGAGATATTATATTTAACTTTGCTAATACCTAAGTAAGATTTAATACTACCAGACCTAAAGAGAACCCTATACTAAATAAAGATAAGCTTATACTAGTAGTCCTATAGTATAGATAATAGAACTAAGAATCTATAAATTACTTAATAACTTAGTATAGAATAGGGTTATTTATTATAACTTTAGCCTAAGTAGAATATTTATTAGACCTTTATAATATATAAAGGAAGCTAATAAGATAAGAGGAGTTAAATAATATAGAGGTTATAGCCCTTTTTATATTTCTAATTAAGAGCTACCCTTATAATATCTATACCCTAATCTATAAGCTAGCCTAGTAACCTAGGAAAGAAATTAATAAGGCTTCTATAAAGCCTAAAAGAGCAGAGGTAAAGAATCTCTAGGATACTACTAGAGCCTTCTTTCTACTAAACTATAGTAATTATTACTAGGCTGCGATTTTTATAGACTAATCGACTAGCTATTACTTCTATTATAACTCTATATAGGACTAGAATAGTAATTAGCGCTTTATTAAGGCTATATAGGACCTTAATACGTAGTATTATAGGATAGGAGCCCCTTTATAACTCTAAAAGCTCCTATTAATTAATACCTATATAGTTAATTTAGTTTAATAGAAGGATAGATTTATATATAGCCTCTAATATATTAAATAGGCTAGAGCTCTAATTTAAGAAGGATTACTATTTCTACGTTTTGGTAGTATAACCTTAAGTAATAGCGTATTAATCTCTAACTCCGAAATCCCCTTAGTTACTTAATATATATCTATAATTACTATAGAGTTCTATAACTTAACTATTAATAGTAGTATAGCTCTATAAGATACCCTATTAAGCTAAGAAAACTTTAAGAAAGTATTTTTCTTTTCTTTATACCCTCCTACTCCTTTACCCTTAGATAATAATATAATAGACTTTAGAAATAATAATAATATTACGCTATCTCCTATAGTAGATATTCCTTAACCTATTTATAGATTATTAGTATTATCTAGGTCTGCTATATTTAGAATACTAGATAATAAGCTTAAATACCTTAGATATTAGCTTTAGTTATAGGTCTTATAGATACTAAGTCGCGGTATAACTATTAAGCTACGCCTAAGAACTATACCTATAAATATACTATTATATCCTAAGAGGCCTAGTTCTTTAAATAAGTATAACTATAGCTATATAGACTATATTTAGCAGAGAGTCGACTAGTAGGATTAGATCGAGTAGAATATACCTAAGGGAGCGTATTATTATAACTTCTCGCGCTTAGTATAGTAGGGCGGGTAGTTTTAGCTATATTAAGGATTAGAATAGGATAAGGAGTATAATAAAGAGGAAGAGGTAATAAGGCTATTATTAATATATAACTTATAATAGAAGATAGTTAAACCTAAGGGATCTTTTTCATAATAAGATCGCCTACTTAGAAGATATTATTAATAAATTAGATCTATAAATAGAGTTTATTTACTATTTCTATAGAGTAGTTTTATTTATTTTTTAAGACTCTCTTTTATAATATTATAAAAAGTCTTAAGGGGATAATTAGAATAAGATAAGATAGACTTAGCTATATAACTTTTAGAAAACTCCCTTAGTATATAGACCTATTATAAGAAGACTATAGAGTAGAGCGTAGAAGAGAGGAGCGTAGTAGACTTAAGGATCGGATATATATTATTATAATTAGTATCTTAATAACCCTATACCTCGTTTTTTAGTTTTTTCTTAGTAAATCCGCGCCTAATTTAGATAATCTCTTTTAATTAGATCTACGAATTATTCTATATATCTTTTAAGCCTACTCTTAATATTTTTACCCGTTTATAGGTAGAGCTATATTATTTATTGTCTTTCTCGTTCCTATCGGCTCTAGCCCTTTCTAGTAGTTATTAGATAACTCTAATACCCTAAGATATGAAGAGGGCTTATATATCCCTAATAACTACCTACTTTAGAATAAAGTCCTTAAAGCATTCTATTGAGTTCGGAATTACGCTATAGCCCCTTTGTAAAAAGACTATAATAAATTCACCTAGTTCGTAAGTATAATTCGGGAAATACTATACGGGTATTTTGACCTATACCCTCTACTAGTTAAGGAAAATAATATAAGAACCCTATATATTCCTACTACCTATAAGCAAACCCTCTAAATATTATATAAAGTTGGATACGCGCCGCACTAGGGCTAATTATATCAGAGCTAAATAGGCTACTAAGGCTCTCGTAGTAATACCCTCGCTAAACCTTCTAATAAGGTGCTACGAAAGCTACTATATAAGATAACTCCTTAACTTAAAAGGTCGACCTTCTAGTAAGGTGCTAAAAGTACTACGAAAGCTACTACATAAGGTAACTTCTTAAATTAAAAATTTAACCTTCTAGTAAGGTATTAGAAGTAAATACTACTATATAAGAGGTAGCTGCCTAACTAAAGAGGTCTTTCCTAAGAGGTTCTTATAGCTAGAAGTATAAGAAGCTTTATAAGTGAGGCCTTATACCTCTCCCTCTTCCTTATCCTTATCTATAAAGTCCTAGGTATACTTATAACCTACAATAAATCCTTAACTATATTAGCACTAGACCCTATATAAATACGCTAAGCCTAAACGAGGCACGCCCTTTAGTATAAATAACGTAGAGGGGGTTATTAGAGAGTTTAGCCTTAATATACTTAATAAAACCTGCTCCTTTATTAACTACTCCGCTATATATAGAGAGTATATTATTAGCATAGCCCTTAAGAGGGCTTATCTTAATACCCCTATAGGGGACTTTATAAGGTGTAATAATATTAGAGCTAAGTAAGTAAACTTAGTAGTAGAAGTTTAATAGGTTATTATATACCCTATAGAGTAGCCCTTCTTCGAGCAGGTCCTCTATATTACTAAGGTAGAGGTAGCCTAGGTAGCCTAGGCGAACGTTAGTAAGTACGTCTTGCGCCGAACAGAGAGAGCGTTACTAATAATAGCATAGTAAACATAGTAATAACTTCTAGCGGACGAAGTAGTAATAGAGGCGGTATTAGCAGCGCGGGTAGTGCGCGAGAGGAAAAGTCGATAGTTTCATAGTCTATTAAATAATTAAAAGCCACGTTATTATTAATATAAAGTTAAATATCGTGAGGCTATAGGTATATATAAGTATAGCTATAGTTAGGAAAGGTAGTTAGTAATTATAATTACGTGACTAAAGGCTATGTATTATCAGGAGGAGCGGAGTTAGAAGGTCTGTTATACTTGAGTAGGTAAAATCACTATGCAGTAGCTAGAGGCCTTAAAGCATTCTATAATAAACTATCTAGAGGTTACTAAGGGGTTACTAAGATATTAAAAAGAATTAGAAAGCTGTTTTTCTAGAACGTATAGAAGAGCGATATAAAGGAATATATTAAGATATATATAATATACTAGTATATAAAACTAAGATACTACCTCCTATATAGTAAACTTACGCCCCTACTAGTACCCACTAGGCGCTTTTAATAAATATTAATTAACTTTATTCCTAAATTACTATTATTACTTATAACTAAAAATAAGCCTTATAATAGTATTCTTATTATTATTAATCGATTTATAAGATACTCCCTATATATACCTACTAGGGAATTACCTATAGCTAATAGGTTAGCAATACTACTAACTAAATATATCTTCCATATATTTAGGCTCCTAGAAACTATTATATCTAATCGGGAATCGCTATTTACTAGTAGATTTTAGTCTAAAGTATACTACCTACTAGTTATTAAGAGGAAGATTAGTACTACCTTCTACCCTTAAATAGATAGCTAAATAGAACGCTAGAATTAGAGTATTAAGTACTTTTTATACACTTTCTATAATAGTAACCAGGACGAGTAGGTAACTTAGATTAACCTAGCCTAATTTATCTATAATAGCTCCTATTATAAGGCTTTTAGGATATTACCTACTAAGCTACTAATAGGATAATCCCTATAGGGACCTAATAATATTAAACCCTAGCTAAAGGTCTTAGTCCTAGTAGTATATAAGAGAGTTTATAGTCTACTTACCTAGAGGTTAGCTGTTACTAACTTAGTTTAGTTTTATAATAAAATATATAATAAGTTCTATAACTAGAGGATGATCCCTATTATTTTCGCTTTAGGAGACCTTATCTTACTCTTAACTAAAAATATTAGGTAGAGGGGAACTTATTATAAACTTTCTAATAAATATCTAGGCCTATGTAGGATCTAACGCGTAATTAATAGGGGATAAGCATATACGCTATAGGTTATAAAAATATTGAATTTATAATATATTCGCGCTTATGTAATTAGAACCCTTCTTTAGCTTAGCTATTCCACCACGAGATATCCTGATTAATAATCATAATAATATCTATATAGTAAACTATATCGTTACCTATAGGGGCCCTAGGCGTAAGTATTAGTACCTTATTAAATAGAAGGGCTATAGCGACTTAGATAATTCATAGGAACTATGATATAGGATATCTATGGATTTATAAGATAACTATAAAGCTATATTATAAGTAAAAACATCGCTACCCCTATATAATTTAATCAGTAACTTAATAGCAGATTACTAGTTAGGTAGAAATAGGGCACGCTAGCTAGGTATCTTAATTTACAAGCCTAAAAGCCCCTAATAAAGCGGAAAGAGACTAGAAAAATACCTAAAAGTAACTAAATACTACTTAGAGAGTATTAGCCTCTAGCCACTACATAGTGATTTTACCTGCTTAAGTGCAATGGACTTTCTAACTCCGCGCCTCTTAATAATATATAGCCTTCGGTTATATAATTATAACTCTCCTAACTATAGCTATACCTATACATGCCCATAGCCTCATAATCTTTAACTTTATATTAATAATAATATAGTTTTTAGTTATTTAATAGACTATAAAACTATTAACTTTTCCTCTCGCGCACTACCCGCGCTGCTAATACCGCCTCTATCACCGCTTCGTCCGCTAGTAGCTATGCCGTCGTTAGTAACGCTCTCTCTATTTAGCGCAAGCTATACTTACTAAACCCTAAGGGGCCTAGGCTGCCTCTACCTTAATAGTATAGAGGACCTGCTCGAAGAAGGGCTACTCTATAGGGTATATAACGACCTACCTAGCTTCTACTACTAAGTCTACTTACTTAGCTATAATATAATAGCAAGTATCCCCTCTAGGGGTATTAATAAGAGCCCTCTTAAGGGCTATACTAATAATATACTCTCTATATATAATAGAGTAATTAAAAAGGAGCGGGTTTTATTAATTATATTAATACTAAACTCCCTAGCGAGCTTTTATATATTATTAGTATTAAAGGGCGTGCCTCGCGTAGGCTTAGTATTTTTATATATAAGGTCTAGTGCTAATATAGTTAAGGACTATTGTGGGTTATATATATACCCAGGACTTTATAGATAAGGAAGAGGGAGAGGTATAAGGCCCTACTTATAGAGCTTCTTATACTTCTAGCTATAAGAACCTCTTAGGAAAGACCTCTTTAATTAGGGATTTATCTCTTATATAGTACTATTTACTTTATTAGAAGGTCGACCTTTTAGGTTAAGGAGTTATCTTATATAGTAGCTTTTATAGCACTTTTAATACCTTACTAGAAGGTCGACTTTTTAGGTTAAGGAGTTATCTTATATAGTAGCTTTTACCTTACTAGAAGGTTTAGTAAGGGCGTTTCCAGGCTATAAGAGCCTTAGTAGCCCGTTTAGCTCTAATATAATTAGCCCTAGTATAGCGCGAGTCTAACTTTATAATATTAAGAGGGTTTGCTTATAAGTAGTAGGAATATATAGGGTTCTTATATTATTTTCCTTAATCTAGTAGAGGGTATAGGTTAAAATACCTATATAGTATTTCCTGAATTATACTTATAAACTAGGTGAATTTATTATAGTCTTTTTGCGAAGGGGCTGCGGCCTAATTCCGAACTTAACTTAGAGGTTATTAGTAGCTTACTAGGGGCGCTCTTAAAAATTTTAAATTTACTAGGCGCTAGCGCCCTAAGTATTATTATTATTATTATTATCTCTCCTTATAATAAATAGGATAGCTAAAGCTTAATAATTCTACTATAAGTTAGAAATATTAACTAGCTAAGTACTAGGGAGGTATGAATAGAGATTATATAAATTTATAACTTTATAATAGGAGTTAAATAACTCTTTAGTATACTTAGCTTATACCTCTTATACCTCTAGCTACTTCTAAGCTAGCTATTCTATTACTATATAGTAATAAGCAAGCTCCTTATACTACTTATATAATAACTTAGTCTACTTCTTAGCCTCTTTAGCGAGGTATTACTAGTAAGTAGTAGCCTTCCCTAAGGTAGCTACCTACTAATCCTCTATCTCTATAGAGATCTCCGCCTCCTTAGCTTTATACTTCTTAGGTATTATATTAATATTATTCTTCTTAGGGCAGAGGGCTTTCTTAATTATAAGTTAGGTAGTGGGAATCTCCTCCTAGATATAATTAGGAACTAATAGTAAAGTACTAGGGAGGTATTAAATAACCTACCTTATTCTTGATATGCTTAAATATTAAGCTTAGAGTAGCCCTCGTCTATTAGGCGCTTAAGCTTATTAATAGCGCCTATTATATAATAGGTAAGCTATAAGGAGTTAGTAGCTAAGAACTAGAAAGTAAGAAGTAAACCTTATAGTGATATAGTCTTTCCTATTATCTATTTTACTATAGTGCTTATATTTAATAGAAGTATTTAAAAATAAACCAATTAGTAATAAATATATAATTTAGTAAGTAATTTAAAACCTAAACGTAGTAAAGTACTAGATAAGTACTAGCTAAGGATTATATACTTACTATTACTCTTAAAGTATATAATTAAGCTTATAAGGAGCTTAAACGTAGTATCTATATCCTTAGGTAGCTCTTATTTCGCTTATACTAGGAGGTAGTAGTAATAGGAGCATACCTAGAGCTTAGCTATTATAGGGATACTGGTAATATTTAGTATATTAGCGGGGTAGGGGGTAGCATTAGGGGCGCTAGTAGTAGCAGAAGATATAATAATAGATTTATTATATAGTCATTAAGATAAAGTTATTAGTAGCGGAGTATGGGGCTAATAGTAAGTTATTAGTAGTAATATTAGTATTATAAATTGAAAAAAGTAAAAAGGAGAGATTTAGATAGGGTAATTTTGAATAATATTTATATATTTCTAACTTAATACCTAAACTAGCCTTTTATATAGCTAAAAGAAGGATAGTCTCTAGATTATTATATTACTTAACTTTATTTAACTTGGAGGTACTAAGTAATTACTAAATAACTACTAGTAAATCCTATTATTATAATAAAGACCTTCCTTATCCCTAGAGAGAGAATATCTTTATTAGCCCTATAAGATACCGTAAAATATTATAATAAGTAGAAAAGATAATAATTTAGAAAGTAAATTTAAAGTAATAAAAACAAGCCTAAATAATAATATATTTTAGTATAACCTTATAAAAGAAGGAGTAATTCTTTTAAAGACACTTAGCTATAGCTATTTAGATAACTATTAAGTAGTCCTAGACGTATTTAATAAAGCTATAAGAGTAATTAAAATATAAGAGTAGCCTTATTACTAGCTTATTGCTCCTCTGAGCTATAAAGTCCCTTAATACCTAAGTATAAGAGCTATAAGAGTAGCTAGGGTAGAGGATAAGTATCTTATTACTAGTTAATTACTCCTCTAAGCTACTTAGCTATTTAAGGAAAAGTTATATAATTAGAACGAGGGATATTAAATTCTAAACCTATAGAAACTAAGAAGTTATAAAGTCTTATAGAGAGGTATTAGATACTCTCTAGATAACTATTAAGTAAACTAGTCTAAAGATAGACTAGTTTAGAGGGAGGGGATTATATTATAAGCTCGGATAATATTATAGGGAAAAAGGCTTAGTAAGCTAAGTTAGAGAAGTCTATAGGAGTTAGAAGATATAGGAAAGCACTAGGTAACCCCTAGATAAGCCCTCTAGCTCTTACTTAGTAGACTAGAGGGCTAGAGAAGAATATCTAACCTTAGCTATACCTAGCTATACTAACTCTATTACTCTGCACCGCACTAGTTTATAATACCTTAGTTATTAGGTGCATAGTGTATCAATAGCACCGTCATTCTCGATATTTATAGATAGTAGTCAAGGAATTTATAGACGACGCTAGAGGAGGTTTTATTTTGTCCGTTGCAATATGCTTGTTATTCTCAGAGGCTTGGTTGACTAGGTATGATAAGTGCTACCCAAATTCCCCCCCTTGTGATTCGCTCTCACCTATTCTTCAATTCCTCCCTAGCAATTATTCTTTGTCTATCTTATCCTGAGAATAAGGTAGTCTTATCTCTAAAGACTCTAATGTTGTATCTCTTTCCTCCGGTAATAACCCCATAGCAAATTATCCGAAGCGTAACTCTGCATTCGTCAAAGTCTATTTTCAGTAGAGTTTGTCATGGCTGCAGCAGTTGCAGTTTGCAATGAGAGTCTTGATACGAATTCCTTTCTTAGTGTTGCAAATCTCAAGAAACGGGTTGTCACCTATTATCATATCGACTAAGAGCTTAACACCCTTGTTCTCGAGGGGCCGAAAGACGGACGCGAAAGTTAACTCGTGGCGTTCTGCCTAGTTGTGCAAGGTTGGATAGGTCTTTTGGTCGATCGTCCTAAGTCCATGGTGCACGATGCGCTCGTTGTAATTGGGTGCCCAGTTTCCGACGACTGTGCTGATCTCTCTGAGATAGGGGAGAGCAGCGAAGGAAGCGATGGTAGCGGCGTTCTTGCGAGTGATGTACTCAACTTTGGGAAGATGGAGTCGCTGGATGGACTTGATCAAGCTGTCGCAAGCAAGGGTCGGAAGAGTTATTGCTTGTCTGAAGTGTACCTCCTGGCTGCGTAGATCTTTGCCGGCGGCGCAGAACGCAACGAAGCGGTCGATGTCGGGGCGGACCTATGCGTCAATGAGTGAGATGGTCCCATTCTCGGTCAACATGGTGATTCGGACGAGCTTCTTGTTGACCATGCGGCGGGTCTCGCGGTCGATTTGTGAAGGAAGACGGGATCGCTGGAAGCGCTTTATCTGCGAGTGCGAGGTTTCGGGGATTGTTATGCGTTGTGTCGCGATAGGTATAAGCGTTCAAGGGGAGGATCGTCGTGAAGAAGAGTATATAGGATGAAGTCTATAACAAAGGAGTATATATATAGGTTTCTATAAACTAACTATAGGTAGAAGTCTCTCTAAATAGGGGTATACGGACTAAAGGGATATATTTACCTGCTCTAGAACGGGTAGGACTATATATAACTATATAAGTAGGCCCTATCCTATATAATAAACCCCCTTAGCCTCGTAATATCCCCTAAGGCTAAATATAAAATAAAATAAAGCTATTTATAACTAAATATAATAAGGGGAGTAGCGCCCTAGGGATCCTATATAGCGCTACTTATAGAATAATAAGAAAAGGGGGAGCAGTCTACTTAGTAATAAGGGGAGTAGCCTGCTTAAGGAGGCCTAGCTATAGCTATAATAAGGGGAGCTATCTACTTATAAGGGGGTTAGTATAATAGGAGGGCCCTTACGCTACGCTAGCTATAATAATAATAGTAGGAGCGGTCTACTTATTAGGGGGTTAGCGCGCTAGGAGGGCCCTGCGCTACGCTAGCTATAATAATAATAATAAGAGCAGTCTGCTTAATAACGTAGCTTATACTACGACGTTCGTTAGGTATTTAATAGAGGGTTTTATAATACCCTCCTCCTAAAGCGCGTTATATAAGTAGGAGACTAGCTCTATAAGCTAAATAATTCGTTCGGCTTTATTAGGCTGAATTACTAAAAGGAAGTATTTATAACGTCGCGCTAGCTAATAACAAGTATACTTATAGGGGTATTATATATAATCCCTACTATTATCTCGCTTTATTATAGAGTTTTTAGTAGGGGTAGGCTTAGGTATACTTACTTAGAGGGTATAGAAGCGAAGCTATAAATACTAAGCAGGCTAGTTACGCGGCTTAGAGAGATAATAAGTATATACGCGTAGCTAGGTAGCAGAAGGGTTAGGTAGAAACGCTATATTAGTAATAAAGAGGGGTTAAATAGAGGGCTAAGAGGAGGGCTAAAAGGAGCACCTAAAGCTATTATAGTATATTAGGGGTTATATAGGAAAGGTATATTATAAGCGAAGTTAAACTAGCTAAGAGCTAGGCTTATAACTAATATAATAGCTATAAGCGCTTAAGGGGAGGGTCGTTGTGAAGAAGGGTATATGGGATGAAGTCTATAACGAAGGAGTATATATATACGTGTCTATGAACTATCTATAGGAAGCGGTCTCTCTGAATAGGGGTATGCGGACCGAAGGGATATATATACCCGCTCCGGAACGGATGGGACCGCACGTGACTACGCAGGTTGGCCCCATCCCGCACGACACGTTGCTCCTTGACGACCAGCTTGGACGGGGCGTTGTAGCAGTACTCAAGCTTCTAGCTTGCCTGTGTCTCCCAGTCTGTGACGTTATCAACGAGTGATTCGACGATCTTTAGGAAGAGTTTACGTGGAAGAGAAGCTGGTCTAACCTTGCTAGGCGGGGTTTCCCGTAGCGGCATGGGTTGCGGTGCCTCCTTAGGTTGGAAGGAGAAGATTTGGATGTCTGACATCTTGTCGCCTGAGTTGTGATGAGGGGGTCGCGTCGACGTGAGAGCTGGCTAGTCGAGTGAAAACTAAAGGTATTTTCATGTCAGATCAAAACGAAATTCGACTTGGAAGTAAAGATGAGACGTACAAAAGTTGCTAGTCGTTGGATGTTTTTTCGCCAGCTGCCTATCCAAGCGTTGTGAAAAGGTCGAGTGTGTTGAGTTGCGAAGTGTTAAGAATAAATTTCAGAAGACGCTCACTCAAAGTATGCCAGGCCTTAGCTACAGGTGAAAACAGAAGAAGAAATAGGAGTTGTATGTGGAGACGTGGTCGCACCTTCCCGTAGCTGCCTACCTCTCAGCTCAACTTAGATAGAGGTTGGAATCTGGGTAAAGTCCAGTAAATGTTCGTCCACTGTCCACGAGCAATGCTTTGTCCTAAGGCTTCGCAGCACTGGAATGAGTCAAAGGGCCTCTATACTATGAAATCCTAAATTATGTTCAAATCTCCAGAGTCCACGGTGCCGTCTTGCGCTGCGTATCTTTGCAGAGCTCGTTAGACTCATATCTTGTACTTGTTCTGAGGATATTAATAGGATTGAAGTGGGCTACTGAATGCAATTCATAAGGTTACACTTAAGACAAAAGCACAGAAGTATGAGAAAAGCATATTGATTGTCAGATATTTTAGAAGTCCTTTGGTCCTGGTATATAGAATCCGTACCTGCTAACCTTGAACCTGGCCCAGTCCTGCCCGTTCCGCAGTCCGCACTGAAACGGCTATCGCTCACGTTAGGTTGCGGCGAAGCTCTTTGGACCCAGATCCAGCAGTCAGTCCAGGTTTACGGCTGTTGGATAGCTGATAATGGGCAACACGAAAGAAGGCAGCACGAAAGCAGGTAGCAAGAGTCAATCAGGGATATTCGTTAGTTACCAAGTATCTATGGCTCTCAAAAGCCTAATGCCTAGAATTTGTTGCATAGCCACGATCTGTTCTTACCAATGCCACTTTCGAATACCTCGCTCATCTCCACTCAGCAGGAGATGGATATCTACCTAGTACAGTCCGTCTATCATAGCTACATCATATCTCGAGGGCCACCTCATCTGCCTCGCTAATACCGATGCTCTCGACTTCATCTTTATATATCTAATCCTCCTTGCAGCAAGTGTAGTTCGGTTTTATGCTATCTAGTATTTAATAGTAAATCTCTATCCCGAAGTAACATATCTCTAATAGTGGCTCGTAATAGAAGCTATAGTAAAGCCCGATCTATTATTATGAATAATAGTTAGGTAGCTAGCACGTGGGTAAAAGAGGATTTATTAGGTTCTAAGCTATTAAGTTCGTATAGTAGTGGCGGATCGCGAAGTGCTAGCCCGAAGAAGCGTAGCTAGCAGCGGGAAGACGATCTTATTAGCTTAGCAGACTCTAACGAGTAAAATAAGTACACTATTAAATTTAAAGAAGGCAGAGGATAGAAGCATATCCGCCGCGAGTATTCGTCTACACTACTCGATAGCAGAGATAGGGCTCGCACGCCTAACCTATTAAGTATCTCTACTTTAATATTAGCTAATAAAAGCCTCTCTCCGCACTCGCTATTAGGCCATGTGGAATCCAGCTGGAAGACCCAAACCTGGGAGCACATAGCTCTTACTAACTTATAACACTCTATATTTCATATAACTAAAACGATATAATATTTCATAAAGATATATAGGCCTATGCTTTCCTATCATTGCCTAATTATTATCATTCTATATATAAACCGTCTATAAAGGAACGCTAAGAGAATACACTAAGTTCCCTAAGATCGACCTGTAACTTAAGTTATCCCCTAACTACACTATTATATTAGGAATATAAACGGTATCTTATATTAAAACTTTCTTCCCACTTCCCGCTTAGAAGTCAATACGAGAGAATAATACTAGCATAGATAACTAGAAAGCAAATCTTTAAATATCCCTAGTAAATTCGGGGTCGCCGCATACTATATATAATTAGAGGGCCTCTGGCCACTGCATAGTGATTTTACCTGCTCAAGTGCAATAGACCTTCTAACTCCGCGCCTCCTAACAATACATAGCCTTCAGTCACGTGATTCTTTCCTAACTATAGCTATACTTATACGTGCCCCACTAGATAGCCTCACGATCTTTAACTTTATATCGATAATAATATAGTTTTTGATTATTTAAGTATAGGTAGACTACGAAACTATTAACTTATCCTCTCGCGCACTACCCGCGCTACTATTAAATACCACCTTTATTACTACTTCGTCCGCTAGAACTATGCTATTATTAGTAACGCTCTCTCTAGATTAAAGTAGTTAGCATAAGCTATACTTACTAATAGTTAAGCCCTAATAAGCCTAGGCTACCTAAGCTACCTATACCTTAGTAATATAGAGGACCTGCTTAAAGAAGGGCTACGCTATAAGGTATATAATAACTTACTAAACGTCTACTACTAAGTTTACTTACGTAGCTCTAATATTATTATACCTTATAGAGTCCCCTATAGGGGTATTAAGGTAAGCCCTCTTAAGGGCTCTATTAATAATATATTCTCTATATATAGTAGAGTAATTGATAAAAGAGTAGGTTTTATTACTTATATCGAGGCTAGACTCTCTAGTAATCCCCTCTATATTATTTATATTAAAGAGTAAACCTCGCTTAGGCTTAGTATATTAATATATAAGGTCTAGTACTAATATAGTTAAGAAATAATGATAAGAAAGAGGGAGAGGTATAAAGCCCTACTTATAGTAATAGAGCTTCTTATACTTCTAGCTATAGGAACCCCCTAAGAAAAACCTCTTTAGTTAAGGGGTTACTTCTTATATAATAATCTTTATAATATTTCACTAGAAAGTTAACCTTTTAAGTTAAGGAGCTATCTTATATAGTAGCTTTTACTTTTAGTATTTTATTAAAAGGTTAACCTTTTAGGTTAAGGAGTTATCTTATATAGTAGCTTTTAGCTTACTAGAAGGTTTAGCGAGGGTATTACTATAAGAGCCTTAGTAGCCTATTTAGCTCTAATATAATAAGCCCTAGTGCGGCGTGCGTCCAACTTTATATAGTAATATTTAGAGGGTTTGCTTCTAAGTAGGAAGGGTTCCTATATCGTTTTCCCTAACTAGTAGAGGGTATAGGTCAAAATACCTATATAGTATTTCCCGAGTTATGCCTATAAACTAGGTGAATTTATTATAGTCCTTTTGCAAAGGGGCTGCGGCGTAATTCCGAACTCAATATATAATTAGAGTTCTACCTCTATAATATAAGCAAATAAGTATAAACCTAATATAATTATGTAACCTATATATCGTGATTTAGTATTAATATTTCTTCTAATACGGTTTATTAAATCGTTATGCGATAGCCTAAAAGAATCCTATTATTCAGAGTATTTCTTAAGCAATAATTAGCTTTTATAGAGGGCGAGGGCGGAGTCATAAGTGGTAAAGGTAAGCCGCGAATAAACTCTACGAAAGTTAGATATATATCTTATTTAAAGTTTATTATATACCCTATAGGGATTAAGGTAAAGAAGACTTTAAAGGCGCTCATTGGCCTAATCTTCCTCGTTATTCTAGTCTAGTTTCTATTATAAATCAACACGCCTTATAATATAGCCTCGCCTACTAATCCGTGCGATATGCGAAGCTATAGCTAGAATACCTGCAATACTATAACCCTAAGCTATAAGAACTACTATCTTATACTTTTTAGAGTACGAATTATACCTATATAGGCCGTTAAGCAGGACCTAGACCTTTTGCCTAATCTATCCTAGAGAGTCTTAGATAAGTAAGAAAATATGTAATATAGTTATCGTGGTTATACACGCCTCGATACCTATATCGATCTTTTCCTAGTGATATATAAGATAAGGAGTATTCGTAGTATTAGAGAAGGCAGAGGGGGTTATTAAGAAACGTCCTATAGGGCTATATTTATAGTTACTAAAGAGCTTGATTTATTATAACGAGAGTAGCTATAACGTGGTCGCTTATAACCACGGTTAGAGGAACGACCCCTAGAAAAAGGTCGCTCCGGAGCTAAAGTTAGTTATATACTACGCTAGAAGCGGGTAATATTAAAGGTATTATAATATCCCCCCCTAGACGTAGCTATAGCTAGAAAAACGCCTAACCGCGCAGCGTCCCTTGAAATACCTAAATATAAAGCGATATATTAATAAATAACCTATTAATAAGCCTATTTATAAATAAGATAATAAAGTAAAGTCGTTTATATTAGGTATAGGCGAAGCGTAAATAGTCGTAGTTTTCTACCTTTATAACTATCGCTATTATTATTATTATACCCTTTATTTACTAACTCTTACTAATAGTAGTAAAATCCGTTATCTCTTATTAGCTTAGGTAGGGTAGCTACTATTACGTTAATTCTAAATAAAATAACCCGGCTACTCTCCTACTTTCTTAACTCTTCCCTATATATAATATAATAACTATATATATACCTAACTTTAGTTCTAATAATAACCTTATTACGCGCGCGCATATATATACGCTTATAACGTATAACGATCTTAAAGCTATTATAATATACTAACGTATTTTTAGATACCTCTTAAAAAGAAGACTAGTTAGGCTATAGCACTTAAGAAAGCGCGCGCTACTAAAAGTAAGAGTAAAGCTAGGGGTAGAGGGGCGCGCCCTCCTCCCCTAGAGAGTAATAGTAAGGTTATATATATATTATTCCTTCTTATTATTAATATATAATATACTAATATATTATATAGCGAGTAGAAAGAAGTAGAAATAACTTATAGAGAGTAGCTCTAAGGGTAAGGGTTTATAGCTTAAGAAGCCCTGGGGTTACCCTCCTAAGTAATCTAAGAGAATAGCTCCTAGTAAGTTATAATCCTTTGATTACTATAACTATATATTAGAATATTATTAACCTCGTTATTATTATAATCCCTAAGGAGATAAATAAGGAGGAGGGTACTAGTAAGGGTAGTTTAGAGCCCCCTCCTAGCCCTCCTCCCCCTAGTAGAGGTATAGAGGTAGAGTATATACCCCTATTTAATAAGCGCTACTTTTAGTATATTTTAAGTAAGCTCTTAGGCTTATTAGATAGAAGGTGCCCGCCTAGTATAATAAGTAAGTATAACTACTATTATAAGGGTAAGGTACCTTATTAATAGATAAGCGCCCCTATTCCTATTATAGCTTATTAATATACCGAGGCTAAGACTTTAGATAACCTAGTAGTTAGAAAGGTAAGGTTCTATATACGCTTCGTTTCTATAACTATCTTTTAATATAATATATAAACCCTCGCTTATTAGAGAGCTACGCTCCGCGAGGTTATTATTACCTAGAAGGAGGAGATTATAATAATAAAGAAGGGTAGTAATAATAAGGGTTTAGGTAGGGCTTCTATAGTAATAAGTAGTTCTAGTATATATAGCGTTATCGCTCTATCTCCCGCCCTAGTTCTATTTAGAGCCCTAGTAGTTAGCGCGGGTATACTTATACCTCGTCTACCTACTAGTAATATAGCTACTATAGTATACTACGCGGTTAATAGTCTTATTAATATATATTTACTAGAGGTATTACTACCCTTATATAATATCCTAATAGATTAATATAAGCGAATCCTCTGAGGTTAGGTAGTAGAAAATTAGTATTTTAGGGCGGCCCTTTAGGGTATATCGTGTTCTTTTGCTCCTATAGGAGCGACTTTAGGCTCCCTAGCTAGTAGGCTATAAATTAATTAAAAATTAGGCGCTACTAGCCCTCTTATACTTATTTAGAGCGTCCCTTGGTTATTATAATTATTCCTTATATATCTTTTAGATTAAGGAGCGAATAGAACTATTTAAATTTCTTATAATTAAGAACTTTTATAAGACTATTAGCTAGTATATCATTTATTAGTATATATACTACGCTGAATAATCCTCTAGCATATTCTTATTATAGCTATATATTCTAAATATTAATATAGCATAGCTTAGTTAAGATCTATTCCTTTTCGCTTACTATAAGACGAATTATCTATTAGTTATTATAATAAATCTTCTAGATATCGCTAATTTTAAGAGCGATATCCCTAAATAGCCTCTTAAGAGTAATAGTCTCCTTAGCTATATATTTAGGGCTTAGAAGCTCTGCTTCTATTATTAATATTATAACTATAGCCTATTAAGTAGCTTTCTATTAAATTAGTCCTCTAAAAAGTGAGAATATATACCCTTAAGACGACCTCTACGTCTCCTTATTATCTATAAATAAAGCGTTGCTTATAATTAGTAGTACCTATCTACCCCCTAAGTTATTAAAGCGTATCGCGAGGAAATAAGTATAATATAGGTACTATATAACCTAGTTAGTAGTAGTATAGTAATAAGGAGCGGGATTCGTTAGGAACCTCGAGAGTAGAGAATATATAAAAATAACATTAGGTCGGATTATAATAGTAATATAGAGTATAGAGCTAATCTTCTCTTAGAAACTCTTTACTTCTAATAGTATTATTATTATTTTACTCTTTAAGAGTAATAAGTTTAGAAGGGGGGTTACTAGCGCTCTTAAGTTAAGTAAATTAAACTTCTTTATAACGCGCTCGATATATTAGTTATAAGAAAGGTATATCTTTTATATAGCTTAGTTATAGATAACTCTAATTCTAAGATAGTATTTAACTAGGCCTTATTCTTTTAATATATATACTTCTTTTAGGCTAGTAATTACCCTTTATATTACTTCTTCGTAGTTCCTATAAGATAGGATAAGGAAGTCGTCTATATAGAAGATAACGAGGACCCTCTTCTTTATTAATTAGAAGAGATATAGGTCTTTATTTATAAGTATAAGGCCTAGGCGCTAAAGGGTTAAGGAGAACTCTTTATACTAGAGTAGTAGCGCGTCCCTTAGCCTATAGAGTGCGTAGCGTAGTTTAATATACTTTCTAGGCTATTTAAAGCTATCTAGTAACTTATAAATAATTAGGTCTTTATTTAGGTCCTAAGAGGCGTTTAGGAACGCGTTAATAACGTCGAATTATTTAACCTCGAGGTTAAACTATATAGTAATTACTATCGCTACCCTAAAGGTACGAGTAGCGAGGGTTGCTATATAAGTCTATTCGAGGGGCGATTTCTCTTACTAGTTACCCTAAATATAGATCCTTGCTTTATACTAGTTAGGGACGTTATCCTTATTAAATTTATAGGTAAATACTTACTTTAAAGGGATTAGTCTCTTTATTATTCTCTCTCGATTAATAACGCGCTATATATCTATTTACTATAATTTATCTATCTTAACCTTAGCTACTTCTTTAAAGCGAGTTTAGAGTGCTTATAAGAGGTTTAAAAGTTCCTTCTATAAGCGAGGTAGCTTAGTAAAGTCGTTAGTAATAAGATATTTATAGATTATTATAGTTATACGAGCGGGTTTTATACTATAGATAGCGGTATATATATAGCTATAGAGCGTATAATACCCTATGTTAGCTGCTAAAAAGGCTTTCTATTAATTAGGTATAAAAGTCTTAAAGACGCTAGATGCCTGCTCCCGCTCCGTATAGTATTAGAGTAAAAACTAGTAACTAGAGCGGGATTTGCCTTCTACTATTCCTAGTTAAAGGTTACTAGGTAGTAGATTATATAGTTATTAGCTTTAACGAGTTTAGCTATAGCCCTCCTAGTTATATACCTAGTCGGACCTCCGTTTAGTATTATCCCTCTCCTCTCTATTCTAATATAGCTATAATAATAGATTTAAGGGCTTATTATCCAAAGGTTTATTCTTATTACTCTTACTTACTTTAGAAATATATTATAAAGTAAGGAGTAGTTTAACTATAATATAATCCTCGATCTGTTCCCCTTTAGAATTACCTTCCCTAATAGCTTTATATATATAGTTTATTTCTAGTATATATACTACGCCTACCGCTCTATCTATTAGGGCTAGGCTTTTATCTAGCTCTAGTATAGGATTAGGGGATAATAGCTACCCCCCCTTCTAACTTACCTATCCCTTTAGAAGTTTTAGGATTCTTCTATTTAGAGACTTAGTTATAGGAACGAGGGTTAGTATAGGTAACTATTTAGTTATAAGTATTAATATAGCTTTATTCTTATCTATAACGCCTAGGATCTAAAGTTTAAAGTTAACTTATAATATAGGCTTCTTAATCTCTTCTACTATCTTATAGATAATATCTTCTAGGATAGCCTCTTTTACCTTATCCTTTATATAGAAAGTCCGTTTATTAAACGTCACGTTCTATATAATAATAACTATTTATAACGCGGGGATCTAGACCCTATATAGGTTATAGGCGTTTAGAATATATCCTACTTAGTATCTAATATATCCCTATAGTACTACCTTAAAGTCTCTCTTATTAATTCCTCTCTCCCGTTCCCTCTTAAGGGGGTATATATAGTAGCTATATATATATATATATCCCTAGTAAGGGCGAAGGTTATAAGTTAGGGCTACTCTATTATTAGGTTATTACTAGCAAAAGTACTAGTAGAACTATTCCTCTTTAATCTATAGTAGCGAACGCTAGTCGCGGCGTTTAAGTAGGCTTATATTATAAAGCGTCGTCGATATTAGTACGATCTTAGCTTATAGTTTTATAGGTAAGCTAGCTATAGCGAGTATCTTAATTATTTAAGTTATAACTTCCTAACTAGCCTATTCCCCTCTACTATTTAATTCCTTTATATATAGAGCGGTTATTTTAACCTCTATTCCTTCTATATAGGTCTAATCCTTATATCTTATATAGCTTATAAGTAAAATTACTAACCTCTCGACGTCTTATCTAATTTTATAAATAGAAAGTCCCTTCTATTAATATACCTATTGCATAAAGGTATATAGAGCGAGTATAACGGTACTATAGGTCTTATTAATATATAGAAATACGAAGAGCTAACTAGTTTACTTATCCTTAATAATAAGGAGCTATTAGTTCTAGTTAAAGCCTTTAGGGTAGTTAAAGAGATCCTATGCGATTCTATAGTAAGGGCGTATTACTTTATCTTCTAATATTCGTCTCGAAATTACCTATTTAGTCTAAATAACCGCGTAGTATTAGTACTATAAGCGCGTTAGGCCTTTAATCCTTACCCCCTGAGTAGTATATACTAGCTACTCTAGAGCCTTAGGGCTAAGGTACCCGCTTTATAGGTACTAAAGTATCGCGTTATCGCTCTAGTCTAGTAGTAGTATAAAAGAGGTATGCTTATATATTATAAGTACGTAGTTTATATTATTAATAATAATATTAATACTCTAGGGAATCCGCTCGGGAATAGAGTATAAGGATTAAGGCTTATATTTAAGGAAGGCGAGGTTTGCTTTCCTAATAAGTTTCTTAATTATAATGCTATTCTTATAGGTTCTAAAGGGAAGTATATAGTTATACCCTAAATACTAGATACCTATTTTCTAAAGTAGCGCTTTAGAGATAATATTAATATAAAGGTTCTCTATATATCCTATATTATAGAGCATAAGGTCCTCTATATTTATACCTTTTAAGCTATTAAGAGTATTCTTAATAATCTATATACCCTTTATAATACTTAGGTATGAAGCTAATCTAGAATTAGCTTATTCTCTTTTATAATACTTAATTAAGGAGGGGATAAGTAGGGACTTATTATTTATTAGGTATATCCCTCTATAGTTATCTAGGACTATAGACTTATATAGTATATAGGGTCCTAAGTAGGGGGTTATAAAAATCCTTAGGTACTCTTTATCTAAGTTAACTACGTTATCCCTAATCTTATTTAAGAGGGCTATATAGAAAGTAACTACTACTATATTAGTAGGGTAGCTTAGGGCTATATTAGATTTCTAAGATAAACCCTTATTACCTCCCTTATTATTTTAGTAGTCCTTACCCTTATAGGGTATAGCGCGTAGCTAGCCTTTACAAGCGAGTTCCCTATAAAGGTTAGTAAAGCGTAGGTTACTATTTAACTAGTTATAGATCTAAGCTACTTACGTATTTATTACTAATATATAAGGGCCCTTCTAGTAATATCTAGTTAAAGTAGCTTCTAAGTAGTTATAATTAATACTTAGCTATTAATAGCTTAACCTATATAGGTACTATTTACTACTAGATAAGTTACTAGATATAGGAACGTTTAATAGGTTAGCCTCGTCTATATAGCTAGCTAGCGTTATAAAGACCCTAGCGCTTTATCCTCGTAATCTTAAGTAGAGTACGTCCTTATATAAGAGGTCCTCGAATATATTAGTATATTAGCTTATATTAGAGACTAGTATCCCCGCTCGCTCCTATTTAACAATATTTATAATTTCTATATTAGCTTAAGTAGGTATAAAGTAATAACTTACTACTTAAAGAAAAGTTTTTAAAGCAAGGGTATTACTTACTTTAGGAAGCTTAAGCTAGGTAGTATAGAAATAAACGCCCCTAAAGTCCTTAATCTAGGCGTTAGGATTAATACTCCTATTCGCTTTTTCTAGGACTTAAATATACTCCTCTCGAATAGTAATAAGAATACTAGCCTTACTTAGAGCGTAGTAATATTTAAGATTAATAATAAGACTATATAGGGTTAAATCTCCTTTAGCGAGAAGTTTTATAAATATAAGTATAATAATATTATAAGTAATAATCTCTATAACTAGATAGTTAATCTATTTAAACTCCTAGTCCTCGTAGGTTTACTTAGACTCTTATATAGCGAGCGAATAAAAGTACTCTAGGTATTATTCTTATATACCTATAGTATTCTTATTAATTATAACTAGGGTAGTTAGAGGCTAAAGGGGTTATAATTTATTTATTTATATCCTAGTAATAGACTTAGGAGTAGTCCTAGAAGTAGTATTAGAAGTAGCCTCTTCTAGAGCCCCCTAGTTAAGTAGAGCGATATATTAATTATAAGCGCTCTTCTCCTATAGGTACTAGGCGTTAATATCCTAGTTTTACTTAGTAATATATAAGTTAAGAGTTAGAGTTTCTAACGAGGTCTTACCTAAGCGAGAAGGTCCCTTAGGGTTATTTAGGTTAATATACTTCTAGACTCTAATAGCTTAGGCTTTAGCTTAGATTATAATATACTAAGTAGCGAAGTCCCTATATATAATTAGCTAGTATAATACTATAGTAGTAATAATAAAAGATATTATAATTAAAGTCGTTTAGAAATAGAGGGTTTATAATAATAGAGGATAGTATATAATAAGGAGGAAAGAAGGAATAGGAGAGAGGAAGTTTTAATAAGTACTTTTAGTAGTAAAGGCTTATTTTAAAATAGTAGTTAGGGGTCTAGTTAGAGCTAGGCTTATAACTATTAAGAAACGTCCTATAGGGCTATATTTATAGTTATTAAAGAGCTTAATTTATTATAACGAGAGTAGCTATAACGTGGTTACTTATAACTATAGTTAGAGGAACGACCCCTGGAAAAAGGTCGCTCTGGAGCTAACGTTAGTCACGTGCTACGCTAGAAGCGGGCGATGCTAAAGGCATTATAACAGGGGTAGTATAGTAGTAGTATCTAGGGTAAGTCCTCAGAGCTTTCTTTAATTATACCTACATAACCCTCGCGTCGCCTAGTTAAATAACCTATTAAATAGCGCCTTTCCTATTTAGCTATAAATAGACCCTTAGGTAAGTTATAATGATAAAACCTAAACCGCTAAATACACTGGCTACTATTAGGCCTAATTAAGAGGCAATAGTTAAGTTCGGAATTACGCCGCAGCCCCCTTCGAAAAAAGACTATAATAAATTCACCTAGTTTGCGGATATAATTCGGGAAAAACTATATAGGTATTTAAACTAATACACTCTACTAGTTAAGGAAAACGATATAAGAACCCTATATATTCCTACTACTTATAAGTAAACCCTCTAACTATTATAAAGTTAGATATACGCTATATCGGGGCTAATTATATTAGAGCTAAATAGGCTACTAAGGCTCTTATAGCCTGGAACCGCCCTCGCTAAACCTTCTAGCAAGGTACTATAAAAGCTACTACGCGAGATAACTCCTTAACCTAAACGGTTAACCTTCTAGTAAAGTACTATAAACGCTATATAAGATAACTCCTTAACCTAAAAGGTTAACCTTCTAGTAAGGTAAATACTACTATATAAGAGGTAACTCCTTAACTAAAGAGGTCTCTCCTAAGAGGTTCTTATAGCTAGAAGTATAAGAAGCTCTGCTATAAGTAGAGCCTTATACCTCTCCCTCTTCCTTATCCTTAGTAATAAGGTCCTAGGTATACCTATAACCTACGATAAATCCTTAGCTATATTAGCACTAGACCCTATATATAAATATACTAAGCCTAAGCGAGGTATACTATTTAAAACTAATAATATATGAGAGCTCGCTAGAGAGTTTAGTATTAAAAATATTAATAAAGCCCGCTCCTTCTTTCACTACTTCGCTATATATAAAGAGCATATTACTAATATAGCCCTTAAGAGGGCTTACGTTAATACCCCTATAGGGGATTCTATAAGGTATAATAGTATTAGAGCTAAGTAAGCTAACTTAGTAATAGAGGCTAAATAGGTTATTATATACCCTATAGAGTAGCCCTTTTTTAAGCAGGTCCTCTGCACTATTAAGGTAGAAGTAGCCTAGACCTCTTAGGGATTAGTAAGTATAGCTTATACTAACTAATAGAGAGAGCGTTACTAATAATAGCATAGCTAGCGGACAAAGTAGTAATAGAGGCGGTATTAGTAGCGCTGGTAGTATATAAGAGGATAAGTTAATAGATTTATAATCTATTGAATAATTAAAAACTATATTATTATTAATATAAAGTTAAAGATCGTGAGGCTATTGAGTTCGGAATTACGCCGCAGCCCCTTTATGACAAGACTATAATGATTTTACCTAGTTCGTAAGTATAATTCGGAAAATACTATATAGGTATTTTAACCTATACCCTCTACTAGCTAAGGAAAATAATATAGGAACCCTATATATTCCTACTACTTATTAATAAACCCTCTAAATACTACTATATAAAGTTAGATACGCGCTATACTAGGGCTAATTATATTAGAGCTAAATAGGCTACTAAGGCTCTCGTGGCCTAGAAACGCCCTTACTAAACCTTCTAGTAAGGTAAAAGTTATAATATAAGATCACTCCTTAACCTAAAAGGTTAACCTCCTAATAAGGTATTAAAAATAAAAGCTACTATATAAGATAACTTCTTAACCTAAAAGCTTAACCTTCTAATAAAGTATTATAAATATTACTATATAAGAGATAACTCCTTAACTAAAGAGGTCTTTCCTAAGAGGCTTTTATAGCTAGAAGTATAAGAAGCTTTATTACTACGAGTAGGGTCTTATACCTCTCTGTCTTCCTTATACTTATCTAACTTATAATAAATCCTTAACTATATTAATACTAGACTCTATATATAAATATACTAAGCTTAAGCGAGGTATACCCTTTAGTATAAATAATATAGAGGGGATTACTAGAGAGTTTAGCCTTAATACAATTAATAAAACCTACTCCTTTATTAACTACTCTACTATATATAGAGAGTATATTATTAATATAGCCCTTAAGAGAGCTTATCTTAATACCCCTATAGGGGATTCTATAAGGTATAATAATATTAAAGCTAAGTAAGTAAACTTAGTATTAGAAGTTTAGTAGGTTATTATATACCCTATAGAGGGCCTCTGGCTACTATATAGTGATTTTACCTGCTTAAGTGCAACAGACCTTCTAACTCCCCAGCCCCGGTGCAGCGCGCGTCCGACTTTATAATATTCAGAGGGTTTGCTTACGAGTAGTAGGAATATATAGGGTTCCTATATTATTTTCCTTAACTACTAGAGGGTATAGGTTAAAATACTTATATAGTATTTCCTAAATTATCCTTGCGAACTAGGTGAATTTAATATAGTCTTTTTGCAAAGGGGCTGCGGCGTAATTCCGAACTTAATATACCCTATAGAGTAGCCCTTCTTTAAGCAGGTCCTCTATATTACTTAGGCAGAGGTAGCCTAGGTAGCCTAGGCGAATGTTAGTAAGTATTAAGCTTGGAATTACGCTATAGCCCCTTCGTAAAAAGATTATAATAAATTTACCTAGTTCGCAGGCATAATTTAGGAAATACTATATAGGTATTTAACCTATACCCTCTACTAGTTAAGGAAAATAATATAGGAACCCTATACGTTCCTACTACTTGTAAATAAACCCTCTAAATATTATAAAGTCGGACGCGCGCCGCACCGGGGCTAATTATATTAGAGCTAAACGGGCTACTAAGGCTCTTATAGCCTAGAAACGCCCTCGCTAAACCTTCTAGTAAGGTGCTATAAAAGCTACTATATAAGATAACTCCTTAACCTAAAAGGTCGACCTTCTAGTAAGGTGCTAAAAGTAAACGCTATTATACGAGAGGTAACTCCTTAACTAGAGAGGTCTTTCCTAAGAGGTTCTTATAGCTAGAAGTATAAGAAGCTCTGCTATTATAAGCAGGGCCTTATACCTCTCCCTTATCCTTATCCTTATCTCTTAACTATATTAGTACTAGACCCTATATATAAATACGCTAAGCCTAAGTAAAGCACGCCCTTTAATATAAATAATATAGAGGGGATTACTAGAGAGTTTAGCCTCAATATAATTAATAAAACCTGCTCCTTTATTAACTACTCCGCTATATATAGAGAGCGTATTATTAATATAGCCCTTAAGAGGGCTTACCTTAATACCCCTATAGGGGACTCTATAAGGCGCGATAGTATTAGAGCTAAGTAAGTAAACTTAGTAGTAGAAGTTTAGTAGGTTATTATATACCTTATAGAGTAGCCCTTCTTCGAGCAGGTCCTCTATATTACTAAGGTAGAGGCGGCCTAGGCGGCGAATATTAGTAAGTATAGCTTGCGCTAAATAGAGAGAGCGTTACTAACAACGGTATAGTAAAGATAGTAACGACTTCTAGTAGATAAAGCGGTAATAGAGGCGGTATTTAACGGCAGCGTAGGTAGTACGTGAGAGGAAAAGTTAATAGTTTTATAGTTTAAATAATTAAAAACCACGTTATTATTAATATAAAGTTAAAGATCGTGAGGCTATAGGTATATATAAGTACGGCTATAGTTAGGAGAGGATTATATAACTGAAAGCTCTGTATTATTAGGAGGCGCGGAGTTAGAATATCTATTACACTTAAGCAGGTAAAATCACTATATAGTAGCTAGAGGCTACCTTAGTAAGTATAGCTTACGCTAATAATATAGAGAGAGCGTCGCTAATAATAGCATAGCTACGAAGGGGTTAGCTAACCCGATCGAATAAGAGGACTAGCGGGTAAAGCAGTAATAGAGGCAGTATTAGCAGCGTAGGTAGTACGCGAGAGGATAAGTTAATAGTTTCGTAATTTAAATAATTAAAAACTATATTATTATTAACATAAAGTTAAAGATCGTAAGGCTATCTAGTAGGGCACGTATAAGTATAGCTATAGTTAGGAAAGGTAGTTAGTAACTTAGGAGGTTATTAGGTTACCATCATATAACCAAAGGCTATATATTATCAGGAGGCGCGGAGTAAGAAGGTCTATTGCACTTAAGCAGGTAAAATCACTATGCAGTAGCTAGAGGCTATCGTGAGGCTATAGGCATATAGAAGTATAGCTATAGTTAGGAAAGTTATAATCACGTGACTAAAGGCTATATATTATCAGGATATTATAGTAGTAAAGAAGGGTAGTAAGAATAAGGGTTTAGGTAGGACTCTTAATATAAGAGGCGGTTCTAGTATATATAGTATTACTACTCTATCTCCCGCCCTAGTTCTATTTAGAACTCTCGCGGTTAGTATAAGTATACTTATACCTCGTTTACCTACTAGTAATATTCCTACTATAGTACGCTATATAGTTAATAGTCTTATAAATATATATTTACGAGAGGTATTACTACTATTATACTATATCCTGATAGATTAGTATAAGCGAATCCTCTAAGGTTAAGTAATAGAAAATAAGTATTTTAGAGTAGCTCTATAGGGTAGATTATATTTCTTTACTCCTATAAGAGTGACTTTAGGCTCCCTAGCTAGTAGGCTATAAATTAATTAGAAATTAGATACTAGGCCTCCTATACTTATGCCTTCCGTTAGGAAGGTTAATCTTTACCTTTTAGGAAGCTAGGCCTGCCTAAGAAAAAAAACCTCTCTTATTACTATTAAACCCCTATATATTAAAAGTTTAAATCTAATTAGTCTTTTAAAGAGTTAAGCTAATTTAACTAAAGTCTAGATACATATAAGTCTATATAGCTTAGTTTAGTCTATATTACTCGTATTAGCCCTTATTAGCTCTTATTAGCTGTTTATTAGTAGCCCTTATATATATAATAAGGCTCTAGCTAGTAGCTAGTAAGAATAGGTATTTACTAGTATATTTACGCCTTGATTAAGGTTAGATAGAGTTAGGTATAACTAGATTGAGTAAATAAAACTTTAAAATATAGTATATAGTAGTTATTAAAGGCTACTTTTAGCGAGGTAGTTATTAAGGATTGCTTTCAATCTTTAAAGGATCTCCTTATTTTATTATATAGGGTACTTATAGATTTTAAGTAATATATAAGCTATGAAAATAAATAGCTACCTCTTAGTATAGCTTATAGTAAACTTACTTTTTACTCTTTACTATCTTCCTTAGTAGATATATGTCTAAAAAGAGCAGGAGGTATATAAAAACTACGCGTTAAGAAGAGGGTACTATATAAAGAGTATACTATACTATTTACCGATCTAGTAATAATCTTTATTATAAATCGTAACGAAGAGATCTATTTCTTTAATTATATAATAGGTATATATCAATATATCTATACCCTTATTAAGGTTAAATAAAGTTAGCTATAACTGGAATTAGTAAATAACAACTTAGAATATAGCGCGAGGCCCTTATTATTAAGAACTACCTTTAAGCTTTCTAGGACCTACTTACTTATTTTCTTTATAAAATACCTATAGATTTTAAGTTATATATAAGCTGGCCCTTATTATTAAGTCAGAGCTTAAAACTATCTCTAGAGATATATAGCTTAAGTAGATATAGCTTATTAATACTATCTCTTTATAAGGCACCTATAGATTCTAAGTAGTATATAAGCTATAAAAATAAAAAGCTACTTATTAGTATAGCTTATAATATACTTACGTCCTGTCCCTTAGTATTTCTATTAGTATCTATACCTCTAATAAGTATAGGAGCTAGTAGCTAGTAGGAATAAGCACTTAGTAGTATATTTATATCCTTATTAAGGTTAGATAGAGTTAACTATAACTAGACTTAGTAGATAAAACTTCAAAATATAATATAAGGTAGTTATTAAGGATTACTTTTAATAAAGTAGTTATTAATAACCCCCTTTAATCTTTGAAAGATCTCCTTACTTATCCTCTTTATAAAGCGCCTATAGATTTTAGGTAGTATATAAGCTATAAAAATAAATAACTGCTCCTTAGTATAGCTTCTAATATATTTACCTCCTATCCCTTCTTATCTCTATTAGTATATATACCTCTAATAAGAGCAGGGGGTATATAAAAGATAGTATATTAATAGGAGACTACTATATAAGGAGACTATTATAAGGTTTACCTATATGAAATACTAGATATTATAGTTAGTATCCTATTAGAAGAGCTAATAGTTAGCGCTACTTAGTATAGAGAATAGAATATATAGTATTACTAAGTAGATTTATTCTATCTATAGTATAACCTTGCTAACGGAAGTGCTCTCCCTAGAGCTAGCTCTAGCTATCGCTCCCTAGTTTAGAGCGTTCTATATTTATTATAATTATTCTCTATATATCTTTTAGATTAAGGAGCTATTATAATACTATAGGTTATATCCCATATACTACCGTTAGTCACCGCCTAGCCGCGTATATAGACCGCTCCCGCGCGCCCACGCGCGGAGCCTCCTAGATAGCATCAATCCACTATAACCTAAGACATCACCTCTTATTCCTATTATAGGAGCGAATAGAACTATTCGAGCTTCTCATAGTTAAGAACCTTTATAAGACTATTAGCTAGTATATTATCTATTAGTATATATATTATACTAAATAAATCTCTAGTATATTATTATTATAGCTACATACTTTAAATATTAATATGCTTTAGCGTAGTTAAGCTATATTCCTTTTTACCTATTATAAGATAAATTACTTATTAGTTATTATAGTAAATCTTCTAGATATTACTAAGTTTAAGAGCGATATCCCTAAATAGCTTCTAAAGAGTAATAGTCTCCTTAGCTATATATTTAAGGCTTAGAAGCTCTACTTCTATTACTATTGTTATAATTATAGCTTATTAAGTAGCCTTCTATTAAATTAGTCATCTAAAGAGTAAGATTACATACCCCTAAGATAATCTCTATATCTCCGTATTATCTATAAATAAAGCGTTACTTATAATTAGTAGTACTTACTTACCCCCCGAGTTATTAAAATATATTACGAGGTAATAACTTTAACATAGGTATTATATAACCTAGTTAGTAGTAGCGTAGTAATAAGGAGTAGGATTTATTAGGAATCTTAAGAGTAGGGAATATGTAAAAGCGATATTAGGTTAAATTATAATAGTAGTATAGAGTAAAGAGCTAATTCTCTCTTAGTAACTCTTTATTTCCAGTGGTATTACTACTTTTTTACTCTTTAGAAGTAATAGGCTTAGAAGAGGGGTTACTAGCGCTCTTAAGCTAAGTAAATTAAACCTCTTTATAACCCTCTTAATATACTAGTTATATAAAAGGTATATTCTTTATATAGCTTAGTTATAAATAACCCTAATTCTAAGATAGTAGTTAACTAAGCCCTATTTCCTAAGCTTATATACTTTCTTTAGGCTAGTAATTACTCTGTATATTACTTTATTATAATTCTTGTAAAAGAGAATAAGGAAGTTATCCATTTAGAAGATAATGAGAACCTCCTTCTTAATTAACTAGAAGAGATATAGGTTTTCGCTTATAAATATAAAGCCTAGGTATTAAAGGGTTAAGGAGAACTCCTTATATTATAATAGTAGTGTATCCCATAACCTATAGAGCGCGCGGCGTAGTTTAATATACTTTCTAAGCTATTTAAAGCTATCTAGTAATTTATAAATAGTATGGTCTTTATTTAGGTCCTAGGAGATATTTAGGAATATATTTATGATATCGAATTATTTAACTTTAAGGTTATATTATATAGTAATTACTATCGTTACCCTAAAGGTATAAGTAGCGCGGGTTATTATATGAGTCTATTTTAGGGGCGACGTTTCTTACTAATCGCCTTAAATATAAATCCTTACCTTATATTAATTAAGGATATTATCCTTATTAAATTTATAAGTAAATACCTATCTTAAAGGGATTCGTCTCTTTATTATTATTCCTCGATTAATAATACGCTATATATCTATTTGCTATAATCTATTTATTTCAACTTTAGCTACTTTTTTCAACGAAGTTTAGAGCCCTTATAGGAGGTTTAAAAGTTCCTTCTATAAGCAAGGTAGCTTAGTATGGTTATAAGTAATAAGAAATTTATAGATTATTATAGTTATATAAGCAGGCTTTATGCTATAAATAGTAATAGTAATATAGCTATAGAGTATATAATACCCTATACTAGCTTCTAAGAAGGCCTTCTACTAATTAGGTATAAAAGTCTTAAAGAAGCTCGATACTTACTCCTACTCTATATAGTATTATAATAAAAACTAATAATTAGAGCGGGGTTTACTCTTTATTATTCCTTGTTATAGGTTACTAAGTAGTAGAGTATATCGTTATTAGCTTTAGTAAGTTTAGCTATAATCCTCCTAGTTATATACCTAGTTAGACCTCTATTTAAGATTAGCCCTCTCCTTATTATCCTAGTATAGCTATACTAATAGATTTAAAGATCTGCTATCTAAAGGTTTATTCTTTTATACTTACCTACTTTAGAAATATCTTATAAAGTAAAGAGTAGTTTCGTTATAATATAGTTCTTAATTTATTCCTTTTTGGAATTAACTTCCCTAAGAGCTTTATCTATATAATTTATTTCTAATATATATATTATATCTACTCTTCTATATATAAGAACTAGGCTTTTATTTAGCTCTAGTATAAGATTAGGGGATCATAATTACCTCCCCTTCTACCTTACCTATCCCTTTAGAAGTTTTACGATTCTTTTATATGGAAACTTAGTTATAAGAATAAGGATTAGTATAGGTAACTATTCTTTAGCTATAAGTATTAATATAGCCTTATTCTTATTTATAATACTTAAGATTTGAAGCTTAAAGTTAATATAAAATATAGGTTTTTTAATATTATTGACTATTTAATAGATAATATCTTCTAAGATAGCCTCTTTTACGTTATCCTTTATATAGAAAGTCTATTTATTAAGTATTATATTCTATATAATAAAGACTAGTTATAATGTATGGATCTAGACCCTATATAGGTAGTAGGTATCTAGAATGTATCCTATTAGTTATTCAATATATCCCCGTAGTATTACCTTAAAGTCTCTCTTATTAATTCCTCTCTCTCGTTCCCTCTTCTAAAGGGGGTATATATAATAGCTATAGGTATATATCTATCCCTAGTAAGGGCGAAGGTTATAAGTTAGGTCTGCTCCATTATTAGGTTACTACTAGTAAACCTACTAGTAGAACTAGTCCTCTTTAATCTATAGTAGTAAATACTAGTTATAATACTTAAGTAAGCTTATAATATAAAGTATTATTATAGTTAGCACTATCTTAGCTTATAGTTCTATAAGTACGCTAGCTATAGCGAGTATCTTAATTATTTAAATAATAACTTCCTAACTAGCCTATTCCCCTCTATTATTTAGTTTCTTTATATATAGAGGGGTTATTTTAACCTCTATTCCTTCTATATAGGTTTAATCTTTATATCATATATAGCTTATAAGTAAGATTACTAACCTCTTATTATCTTATCTAATCTTATAAATAGAAAGTCCTCTCTATTCAAATACCTATTACTTAAAGGTATATAGAGCGAGTATAATACTACTATAAGCTTTATTACTATAGAGAAAGGCGAAGAGCTTACTAGTATATTTATCTTTAATAATAAGGAGCTACTAGTTCTAGTTAAAGCCTTTAGGGTAGTTAAAGAGATCCTATGCGATTCTATAATAAAGGTATATTGCTTTATTTTCTAACATTTATCTTAAAATCACCTATTTAATATATATAACTATATGATATTAGTATTATAGGCGCGTTAGGCTCTTAATCCTTACCCCTAAGTAATATATACTAGCTACTTTCCGCTGCTAAGTCCGCTTGCTTAGCCGCAATGCAATAGCGAGTGTCCCCTCTGGGGGTATTAATAAGAGCCCTCTTAAGGGCTATGCTAACGATACGCTCTCTATATATAACGGAGTAGTTAAAGAAGGAGCGGGTTTTATTAATCATATCGATACTAAACTCTCTAGCGAGCTCTCGCGCGTTATTAATATTAAAGGGCGTACCTCGCGCAGGCTTAGCGTTTTTATATATAAGGTCTAGTATTAATATAGTTAAGGGATAAGGATAAGGAAGAGGGAGAGGTATAAGGCCCTGCTTATAGTAGCAGAGCTTCTTATACTTCTAGCTATAAGAACCTCTTAGGAAAGACCTCTTTAGTTAAGGAGTTACTTCTTATATAGTAGCGTTCACCTTACTAGAAGGTTAACCTTTTAGGTTAAGGAGTTATCTTATATAGTAGCTTTTGCCTTACTAGAAGGTTTAGCGAGGGCGTTGCTATAAGAGCCTTAGTAGCCCGTTTAGCTATAATATAATTAGCCCCGGTATAGCGCGCATCCGACTCTATAATATTTAGAGGGTTTGCTTGCGAGTAGTAGGAACGTATAGGGTTCCTATATTATTTTCCTTAACTAGTAGAGGGTATAAGTTAAAATACCTATATAGTATTTCCCGAATTATGCCTGCGAACTAGGTGAATTTATTATAGTCTTTTTGCGAAGGGGCTGCGGCGTAATTCCGAGCTTAATATACTAGCTACTTAAGAGCTTTAGAGCTAAGGTAGCTACTTTAGAGGTACTAAAGTATTATATTATCGCTCCTATCTAGTAGTATAATAAAAGAGGTATACTTATATATTATAAGTATATAGTTTATAGTATTAATAATAGTATTAACGCTTAGGGGATTCTACTTAGGAATGGAGTATAAGGAATAAGGCTTATATTTAAGGTAGGCGAGGTTTGCTTTCTTAATACGTTTTTTAGTTATAAAACTGTTCTTATAGATTCCAAAGCGAAGTATATAGTTATAGTCTAAATACTAGATACCTATTTTTTAAAGTAGCGCTTTGGAGATAATATTAATATAGAAGTTCTTTATATATCTTATTGAGTTCTGAATTACGCCGCAGCCACTTCGCAAAAAGACTATAACAGATTCACCTAGTTCGCAAGCATAATTCGGGAAATACTATATAGGTATTTCAACCTATACCCTCTACTAGTTAAGGAAAATAATATAGGAACCCTATACGTTCCTACTACTCGTAAGTAAACCCTTATATAAAGTTAGATACGCGCCGCACTAGGGCTAATTATATTAGAGCCGAATAGGCTACTAAGGCTCTTATAGTAATACCCTCGCTAAACCTTCTAGCAAGGTGCTATAAAAGCTACTATATAAGATAACCTCTTAACCTAAAAGGTTAACCTTCTAGTAAGGTACTAAAGGTAAATACTACTATATAAGAGGTAACTCCTTAACTAAAGAGGTCTTTCCTAAGAGGTTCTTATAGCTAGAAGTATAAGAAGCTCTGTGAGCAGGGCCTTATACCTCTCCCTCTTCCTTATCCACGAAGTCCTAGGTATACCTATAACCTATAATAAATCCTTAACTATATTAGTACTAGACTTTATATATAAAAACGCTAAGCGTGCGCAAGGCATGCCCTTTAATGCTAATAATATATAAGAGCTCGCTAGAGAGTTTAGTATTAATATAATTAATAAAACCTACTCCTTCTTTAATTACTCTATTATATATAGAGGGTATATTATTAATATAGCCCTTAAGAGGGCTCTTATTAATACCCCTAGAGGGGATACTTACTATTATATTATAGTTAAATAAGTAGACTTCTTAGTAGAAGCTAAGTAGGTTATTATATACCTTATAGAGTAGCCCTTCTTTAAGCAGGTCCTCTATATTATTAAGTTAGAGGTAGCCTAGGCCCCTTAGGGGAACGTTAATAGGTATAGCTTATACTAACTGCTTTAATATATAGAGAGCGTTACTAATAATAGCATAGCTATAAAGGCGTTAGCTAACCTAATTAAACAAGAGGACCATAAAGATAGTAATAACTTCTAGCGGACGAAGCAGTAATAGAGGCAGTATTAGCAGCGCGGGTAGTACGCGAGAGGAAAAGTTAATAGTTTTATAATCTATTAAATAATTAAAAACTACGTTATTACCGATATAAAGTTAAAGATTATAAGGCTATCTAGTAGGGCACGTATAAATATAGCTATAGTTAGGATAGTTATAATCACGTAACCGAAGGCTATATATTGTTAGGAGGCGCGGAGTTAGAAGGTCTGTTGCACTCAAGCAGGTAAAATCACTATGCAGTGGCCAGAGGCCTTTTGATAAGTACTTTTAGTAGTAAAGGCTTATTTTAAAATAATAGGTTAGGGATCTAGTTAGAGCTAAGCTTATAACTATTAAGAAATATCCTATAGGGCTATATTTATAGTTACTAAAGAGCTTATTTCATTATAATAATAGTAGCTATAACGTGGTTACTTCTAATCACGGTTAGAGGAATAACCCTTAGAGAAAGGTTATTCTAGAGCTAACTTTAGTTATATGCCGCAGTGGGAACGGGCGATGCTCAAGGCATTACGACATTATAACTTAATTTCAGGGGGCACTAGTGCTTAAATACGTAGGTCTACTACTATGGGGTTAGAATCTAACGTATCGCCTAGGTTTAGATTCTAGTAATATGTCTCCTAGTACCTATAGATAGACTATAGGGTTCTATACTCCCTATAGCGTAGCCTATCTACTAGGAACGTATTATTGAAATCCGTAAGTTAGCACTTGAATACCTATTTGTACAATTCGATATAGCTTACTCCAGGACATTAATAAAAGCTATACTTGCCTATCTACCAGTTAGAGCTCTAAATAATATAATTTAACTTTATATTTACTAATATATTTTGAACCTACTATCTAAACGAGTAATATACCTACTTATAGAAAGGAAAAAAGTACTAATCAGTTAGTATTATAAGAAGCCCTTACCCGCTGAGATTTACTTAATAGTCGAACGAGGGGTACCTAAACTTCCCTTTATACTTCTTATCTAACCTAATCCAAGTAATAGCTAGTAAACTAAGAAAAGGGAGCCCCTTAGGAGTAGGTCTAGGAGTTACTTCAAGACTTCGTAAGAATAGATCTAGTTACCTAGATATAGAAGCAAGGTAGGTTAGATAAGTAGATTTAGGATTATCAGATAGAAATTACTATGTCTATAAAGCTAATTCAACGCATAAACCACGAATAGGTTACCTTATATACTATTATTACTAAGCCCATTATAAAGTATATAAGGCCTCTAGCCACTGCATAGTGATATTACCTGCTTAAGTATAATAGACCTTCTAACTCCGCGCCTCCTAATAATATATAGCCTTCGGTCACGTAATCGTAATTACTAACTACCTTTCCTAACTATAGCTGCACTTATACGTGCCCGTTATACTAGATAGCCTCACGATCTTTAACTTTATATTAATAATAACGTGGTTTTTCATTATTTAATAGACTATAAAACTATTACCCTTTCCTCTTATATACTACCTACGCTGCTATTAAATACCGCCTCTATTACAGCTTCGTCCGCTAGCTATACTATTATTAGCAACGCTCTCTCTATATTAAAGTAGTTAGCATAAGCCGTACTTACTAATATTCCCCTAAGGGGCTTAGGCTACCTCTGCTTTAATAGTGCGGAGGACCTGCTTAAAAAAGAGCTACTCTATAGGGTATATAATAACCTACCTAGCTTCTATTACCAAGTTTACTTACTTAGCTATAATATAATAATAAATATCCCCTCTTAAGGTATTAATAAGAGCCCTCTTAAGAGCTATATTAATAATACGCTCTCTATATATAATAGAGTAATTAAAAAAGGAGCGGGTTTTATTAATTATATTAACCCTAAACTCTCTAGTAAGCTCTTATATATAATTAATATTAAAGGGCTTGCCTCGCGCAGGCCTAGCGTTTTTATATATAGGGTCTAGTGCTAATATAATTAAGGATTTATTATAGGTTATAGGGATAAGGATAAGGAAGACGGAGAGGTATAAGGCCCTGCTTATAATAGAGCTTCTTATACTTCTAGCTATAAGAACCTCTTAGGAAAGATCTCTTTAGTCAAGAAGTTACTTCTTATATAGTAATATTTATAATACCTTACTAGAAGGTTAACCTTTTAGGTTAAGGAGTTATCTTATATAGTAGATTTTATAGTACCTTACTAGAAGGTTTAGCAAGGGCGTTACTATAAGAGCCTTAGTAGCCCGTTTAGCTCTAATATAATTAGCCCTAGTATAGCGCGCGTCCGACTTTATAATATTTAGAGGGTTTACTTATAAGTAGTAGGAACGTATAGGGTTCTTATATTATTTTCCTTAACTAGTAGAAAGTATAAGTTAGAATACCTCTATAGTATTTCCTAAATTATACCTATAAACTAGGTAAATTTATTATAGTCTTTTTGCGAAGGGGCTGCGGCGTAATTCCGAACTTAATAAAGTATATAAGACTTAAAAAGTCTAAGCCTTATTATCTAGCAGAGGACATTATGAAACGTTTATTAGGGAGGCTATATATACTATAGAAAAATAAGAATGAGGCAAAAGAAGATATATTTACGCTAGGGAATTTAATTAAGCCTGCTATCTATAGCCCACACCTACCGACGAAATAGTTTATCAACGAACTCATAAGAGACATATCCTCTCCTATAGAGCTCCCGGGAAGTTCTTAGAATAATATATCCAATAAGTAGACCCTAACTACTATTCAGCAAGAGCCAGTAAGTCAGGACAGTATAGTGGTATCTTTATAGCTATAGGAGCGTTATTACTAACCGCTACTAGCTAGCGAACCACCCTTACCGCAGTCCTAGGCGCAGGAGAGTTAACGCTAACCAGAGCCGGCTTCGCAACTAGAAGTACTTTATAATTAAGAATAGCTAACCCTAGATTCCTAGTCTATTTTAAGAACGTAGAATAACGGGCAGATTCGCTCAGACTCGCCAGGATTATCAGGCCTTTTATCAATAATACAGAAAACCTGGAAAGATAAAATAATAATAGCCTAGCAGTAGGAAAGGCTTCCTAATATAGCTACCCACGCTCCTATCCCTAAGGAAAGCATATTCCTATAACAGGAGTTAATTAAATTTACTAACGCAGGAGATAGCGCGTAATTATTATCTCTAAAGAAGCGAGGAGAGCACTACTACACCCTAAGTCCTAATCCTATAGATATCGATAGTAATATAGCTATGAGAAACCCTGTACGAGAGACTATTAAAGCAGGCAGAGGTAGTACCTATCAGCTAATATTAGCTATATAACTATTAATAGAAAACGAGAATGATATCCTAGTATAAATAGATAGTAAGGTCGACCTTTTGGGTTAAAGAGTTATCTCGCATAGTGGCTTTCGTAGCACCTTGCTAGAAGGTTTAGCGAGGGTATTACTACGAGAGCCTTAGTAGCCCGTTTAGCTCTGATATAATTAGCCCTAGTATAGCGCGTATCCGACTTTATAATATTTAGAGGGTTTACTTCTAAATAAGAATATATAGAGTTCTTATATTATTTTCCTTAACTAATACACAGTATAGATTAAATACTTATATAATATTTCCTAAATTATACCTGCGAACTAGGTAAATTTATGATAGTCTTTTTATAAAGGGGCTATAGCGTAAGCGTAATTCCGAACTTAATAAATAGATAGTAGCAGGAGCGAAGCCCGCTCGCCTCCTCGCTATAGGCTAAGATTTAAAGGTTACAGGCTAGATAGCCTCTTAAAGAGGATATCTCCTAAGGAACTAAAAGAGCTAAAGGCGTATATCGCTAAGAAGGTTAGTGCTATAGAGCAGCTTCAATATCCTAGTACATAAGCTAATAGCATATAGGAGAGTTATTCTAACCCTAATAATTAGCAATATAAGGAGATATTTAATAGATACGGGAGTAAGGCATTAGATATAGATAATTATAATAAGGAGGTACCTACTAAAGATTATAATAAGGAAGTAGCTATTAATGATTATAATAAGGAAGTACTTATTAATAATAGTAATACTTATTAAGTGATAAACAAGTATTAATAAGTCTTGCTCTAGGAACTGGAGTTTGATAATAGTAAGAGAGCCTAGGTATAGGTTAAAGGTATAACTAGAATAAAGGGCTGAGTTGCTAAATTATTGGATCTACTACCACCCTAAAGCAGATTTCCTAGGCGTAGCTACGTTCTACCGATCCTCTTAGTACCTATTAATATTAACTTAATCTCTAGACTAAGAATAAGCACCTAAGCTTAGCTAGAAGCTTATATAGGTAGTCTTAAACCGATTGGAGCCTATTATACACTTATAGGCTCTTATATATAAGACTTCGGGTATTAAGAACTTATATATCTAAAAGTAGTTATAAAAGGCCTTAAAAGGAGTCCACTATCTTCGTGATTATAAGGGTATGTGGTTATATATATATATAGTAGCTCTAGGTATTTTAAGCTATAATTACTCTAGTAACTTAGAGTTAATAGTTATTATCCTAGCTTGTATTATAATAGCTACTACTATATACTCTACACCTCCAATTTACTCCTAAGTATTAGGTATTAAGACCTCGAGACTAAGTCCTTATTTATATAGCTCTAAGGTAAGTATTAAGTATATTCTCTTAACCTCTCTATTATATTTAAATACTTTGATATTAATAAGGTATTATATCTTAACATAAACCTATTAATAACTTTAAGGATCTATAGTAATTAATACCTGTTAAAGTAATAGTCCTGTATAAATCTAGTTATTCTATTAATAGAGATAAGATAACTAGTATATCCCTTATATCCCTTATCCATAGGGTAAAAGTTAGATATAATACGTTCTCTTAGTTTTAACTATTTAAGGAATTCTTATATTACTCTTAATATAATTTAGAATGCTTTTAACTATCTATAAGTATTATAATAAATTATCTTTAAGTATTTAAATGAATTATTTAATAATATATAAGCTCTTCTAATAGGTTTATATAAGTAGGGGAGGGCTTTAGGTCCTAGACATCTTATTCCTTAATACTAAAGGTATATATCTATAAACGATAGTTTTCGAGGTATATAAGTACGCCTCGAGTTATAACTATAGTTGCTTTTATATTAAGTGATCGAAGAACTTATTACTTGGATTAATAATATAATTTATAACTATACTTAAGGTTCCTCTTGTATAGATAGTTATTTCTAGGGCTATGGGTAGCCTTTAATCCCTTTTTAAAAAGTATATATTAAGAGACTATATTAATATAGAAGTCGATATAGTATATAAATCCTTATAGGATAGGTTATTTAGTCCCGCGTTTCCTAGTAACTATTAAATTAATAGTATTTTATCTCTTAATAGGGACCTTCTAGGTTCCTACTTATATCAAGTCGCCTTCTAGTGCTTAGTAATACCTACAGAATTATTATTACTCCCTAAATATATATATTATTAATCCTCTATTATAGATTACTAAATCTTATACTAGGTATATTCTCTTAATTAAATTAAATAAAGCTAGTATAATCCCTTTATAACTAGGTAGTTATAACTTAAGATTTTTAGTATACTCCTAAAGTAAGGGTTTTATTTTAATATTCTCTTTAACTCTTAATAAGACCTTTATACTAGGTTTCTATTCTTTTAGTGCCTTCTGATTATTAAAGAACTAATAATTATTATACTTATAGCTATATATCTTATAAGCTATATTCCTAAGTCTCTAGCCCCCTCTTTATTCCTTTTCTTAGGTTTCTTCTTATTATTATTATCTCCCTATTATTTCTAAAGCTTATTTAATAATAATAAGCAGGAGGCCTCTAGCCACTGCATAGTGATTTTACCTACTCAAGTGCAACAGACCTTCTAACTCCGCGCCTCCTAACAATATATAGCCTTCGGCTATGTAATTATAACTTTCCTAACTATAGCTATACTTATACGTACCTGTTAATAGCCTCACGATCTTTAACTTTATATTAATAATAACGTAGTTTCTAATTATTTAATAGACTATAAAACTATTAACTTTTCCTCCTGCGCACTACCTGCGCCGCTAATACTACCTCTATTACTGCTTTATCCGCTAGAAGTTGTTACTATCTTTACTATACTATTATTAGTAACGCTCTCTCTATTAGTTAGTATAAGCTATACTTACTAACCCCTAAGGGGCCTAGGCTACCTCTGCCTTAATAGTACGGAGGACCTGCTCGAAGAAGGGCTACTCTATAGGGTATATAATAACCTATATAGCTTCTACTACTAAGGCTACTTACTTAGCTATAATATAATACTAAGTATCCCCTCTAGGGGTATTAATAAGAGCCCTCCTAAGGGCTATATTAATAATATACTCTCTATATATAATATAGTAATTAAAAAAGGAGTAGGTTTTATTAATCGTATTAATACTAAACTCTCTAATAAGCTCTTATATATTATTAGTATTAAAAGGCATACCTCGCGCAGGCTTAGCGCTTTTATATATAGGGTCTAGTACTAATATAGTTAAGGGATAAGGAAGAGGGAGAGGTATAAGGCCCTGCTCGTAGTAGTAGAGCTTCTTATACTTCTAGCTATAAGAACCTCTTAGGAAAGACCTCTTTAGTTAAGGAGTTACCTCTTATATAATAGTATTGACTATTAATATCTTACTAGAAGGTTAACCTTTTAAATAAAGAAGTTATCTTATATAGTAGCTTTCGGAGCACCTTGCTAGAAGGTTTAGCAAGGGCTTTGCTATAAGAGCCTTAGTAGCCCGTTTAGCTCTAATATAATTAGCCCTAGTATAGCGCGCGTCCGACTTTATAATATTTAGAGGGTTTACTTATAAGTAGTAGGAATATATAGGGTTCTTATATTATTTTCCTTAATAAGTAGAGGGTATAGGTTAAAATACCTATATAGTATTTCCTAAGTTATGCCTGCGAACTAGGTGAATTTATTATAGTCTTTTTGCAAAGGGGCTGCGGCGTAATTCCGAACTCAATAATAAGCAGGATATTAAGAAAGATCCTCTTATAATCTCTTTGTTTTTCTTTAGGGGACTCTTCTCTATTAATATGAGAAGTCTACTAATCTACTCCCTTGTACTCTATATAATATCCTTAAGGCTAATTAAGCCTTTCTTTAGTTAGTCTTAAAGATATATTATATATATTAGAACTTATGCTTTTAAAGGTATATATCTAAGAGTCTTAATAAAGTTATTAAGTTATGAGTAAGTAGTAGATTCATTAGGGAAATATCCCTACAAGTGATAGATATTATCCTCCTATTTCTAATACTACTCCTTAAAGTTATTTATATTAGTAATTTCTTAGGTCTTTACTTATTTATATAATTAATTAATGTCAGTAACTATCTTATTAGTTTCTTAAATATCTATCATTATAAATTACTTCTTGACCTTATTAATCTATATAAGAAGATCTTCTTGTACCTTAAATAATATTTTAATATAAATTAACTTAATTATTAATTAGATCTTCTCCCTCGCTTTAAAGTTTTATTTCCTTTAGGTATTAGACTCTAAAAATTAAAACTCCTATAATATAAAGAGGCTATTAAGCTCTTTCTAATCTTCGCTTAAGAGGTCTAGGATAGATATAAGTCTTTTATATACTAGTAGAGATATACTTAGAGTTCTAATATATCCTAATTCTTATATAATGGAGGTTGATTCTAATCCTTATATTATAGTAATTAAGGATAAGGCTATCAATATTAATCGATCTATCTTTTATAGAAGACTCAAGGGGTAGCTTTCTTAATTATTCGTTCTTATATATAACCTTTATAAGGCTTTTATTTAGCTAGCTTAAATAGGATATAATCATATATATTATATAAAACTAGAATGGATTTAGTCTGTTACTATTATAAGGATTAATCTTATTAACTATTTAGGACAACTATTAATAATATAGATATAGCTAATGTTATAGTAGCTTTAACCTTTATTAATTTAGTAGATATAGGTTATAAGTAGTAATGAATAGTGATAAAAGTACTAGTATTAATATAAATAATTATCTATACCTAGAATAAGTCTATAAATAAGCTACTAATTAGTAATAGCTTTAATTCATAATTCCTTTCTTTAGATTATTTATTATAGGATTTAGTGGGCTTATTTATAATATATTAATATTATTACTATATCCTTCCCCTTAGTTTTAGCTAAGGGGATTCTATGTCTCATATATATATAGTATAACTAAGGAACTTCCTATATCCTTATTATAGCTACGGAACTTCCCGCATTATTCAGTACCTATCTATTTACTTACCCTTATCACCTTGCTTATCTTAGGCATCACTCTGCAACGTCAAAAGCGGCCACTTTTAGGTGAGCCCCAAAGTGAGTGAAAAGCACTTGGATGGTGTATTAATACGCTAAGACAGTCGCTAAGCGTATGATGCTATCTTCTGTGCACTACGCGCATCGATTGAGTTGCTGCGGGATATTCTTTCACGCGGTAGGAGGTGGCTGTCCCAGGCGCGGGAATCATTTTGAGGTCGTCGGTGTGCTGTCGGAGGAGACCTGTACCATGGATTTCGGGGAGATACCGTTTGTGCCAAGTGTCAGCATATCTAGAGGTTGACCTTCCTGTAATGAATTAGTGTTTGTCTACGCTGCTCTGCCTCGCGACCTGTGATAGGTTTGCTGGACGTTGATGCTTGCCTCCAAACACAACGACAGGCACAATGAGATGAGCAAATGCAGCCTTGGGGCCACCTTGGACAGGTGTGTTGACGGAGATTTACAGAGTGATGATGCCGCGGACATGACTTGCCGTGGACTCTTGGGGGCCTCAGTGGCTCTATGCCGATTTCTTCACATCGGGCCATGGATAAACACTTTTGGATGCAGACTTGTGTATGCAAATCTATGCTTGCACCTGTGCATCCACACTTGTGCACGGATGGACTTCGTTCAACGAGGCGACGGCCACCATTCCAAGTAGTCAGAACCACATCGTTTTAACGACGGGCATTTCGACTCCATTTGCCAAGCTATTCAGGGCCTAGGAAGCGGTCTGTTTAACGAATACCTGATTATCACTTGGCCGACTCCACGAACGAGTTCCGTCGCATTAAAGACGGAGGCTTACTAACGTGGCGATTGGGACTTAACCCACGACATGATGCCAGAGTCTCGGAAACCGGACAGTCAAGACCTATTAGGCAGGACGGGCTGCGCGTCGGAATCGGTGGAATGGTTAAACCGGCAGAAACCGGCGGTTGGGTGAGACTGCACATAGACGTGATATGATGGCCAACCGCAAGTTCTAGTTCCACTCAAACTGTGCCGAGGGCAGGAACATCCGATATAACTGCCTAAGGAAGGAGTGGTCCTTGATGCGGCTTCATTCCTTAAAGCACCCTCGCAGACCCAGACCAAATACACACTACACCACGCACCACGTACCACGCACCACCGCTATACCACACAAATCATCCGCAGCGACCGCATCCCAACAGTCACTGTTCGGAAACACCACAAATTCAACAAGCCTCTCAATTCACGCATAGACTGGCGTGTGCATTTCGAGAATATCCACCCGCCATGTGCCCGCAAGCAGCATGACGGAACGACGCAATGATGCGACCGCCAGTGGTGTCGCCTCCTCTCCCTGGCCCCCTATGAGAGGCGCCAGTCCGATCTCCGGCAGTCCAGCTGAACGCCAGAGTCCAGTAAGTATCCCCAAAGTGTTAGCGGCCCAGCTAATAGCTAATGTCTCGGCAGGATAATACCCAGATTCACAGCCTCTACGACACCGGCTAACCGTCCGACGACGACGAATCCCGAACCCTTAATTTCGAGTCCGAGAGTGATTCCGCCTACAAGGAGACCCAGATACTCGACTACAAGTCCGAAGACCTAAAAAGCTATCAACAAGTTCAGCCCTACGACCTAAGCAACGATGAGAAAACAGAGGAGATTATTAGCCTAGCCCGGAGGCTCGCGGCGCTCGGAGTGCCCGCGTAGATCGATGGAGCGCTATTGGACGAGGTGGACTTTCTCGTCGACTCTACTAGCAGGGTCGTTGATATTGTCGACGAGCAGGGAGACCAGGGAATTCATTCGAGCCGCAGCCAGTCGGTTGAGCTCTGATATTACAGATACTATTTTGGTATGGGTAGGAAAGCCATGGGCGGGCAAGGGAAGACCGAGTATCCAATATTTGCCAAAGACTAGCACTATTATCGTGTATCGAGGGAGTAGGACGTAGCAGGAAAGTCGACATTTGTCTGGAAGGCGTTTTAATTTATTCGGTATTGTTTCTAAGTTTGCTGGCTATATTTGCACTATTATGCCTGTTAATTCAAGTACGCTGTTCAGACAGGGCCTTTCTAATGTTATTCCGCTATAAATGTTTTCGAAAGCCCCTCGAGATTGCAAAGATGGTTCAGCAATACTCAGAAGCTGAGTCCGTTAGCGCGTCTAACCGAGCGGAAAGGAGGTTAACTTGGATGTCTTGTTCGGGCGACCTTGCATGATTTCCACGATGCACAAACGACTCCCCTTCTTACCCGCGGAGTGGTGAGTGTCCCAACGAGAGACTGCGGTATTACATACCTATCTCGCCGCGCTAAGAAGACCGTGAGAGGAGGCTAACCGGGTGGTGTGCACTCTTCTTCAAGACCCATGGTCGTGGCCCTCGGGACGGGGCGGCCTATGCCGTGAAGATCAGACTGGACTTGCACTACGTCAGAAGTACCTAGATAGAGTCGCTGCCATAGCCTGCCAGTCCCAATACTATGAAGTGCCTTGCCCCGGACAACGAGCGGTGTCTATCTCCAGCTCGGGTGTTCTTTAAGCCTAAAGACTGCGAGAAAAAGGCGAAAGATGGGGTTGGGGGAGGTATTAGCTGTTACTTGTAGTCTCGCCGTCGTCGTTATACAATTGCCACGGCCCGAGCTTAACCCTAATAGCCGCTAGCTCCTGCGGGGACTATTTTAGCCGAGTGCTGACTACCTAGAGACCGTTTCCATCACGGAGATTACATAGGATTGCTACGCTTAAGGTTAGTACCGATTCCGGCATTTTGGATTCTAACTTGATGATAATGCAATATGACTTTTATCGATAGACGAGCATAGGACGCAGTCAGCAGCGTGTTCTATTTAAGTGTTGCCTTCTATAGTATAGAAATCCCCTCACTCCCCGCCTGGCCGGGTGTCTCATTGCTGAAAATCGTCAGCTAGTTGACCACAGTAGCCGGTCTCCGCGGGCAGTCTGTGCACTAAGGTAGCTGCCATAGCGACCAGACCGCTGTAGCTATAGTGGCTTGGTGCTGATTCAAGCCACTAAAACCGGCACCGAGCCTCTGAGCAAGAATCAGCATGTAGCTACTAGCGTGGAGCGCTGGCACCGCCGCACACCTAACTGGTCGTCCCCGTCTAGAACGCTAACCAGCACAACACAGAAAATGCACCCGTGAACACCATCAAGCGTGCGGACAATGTCTTTAATTCTCGCCACTAAATATGTCTATGATCAAGCCCCTCAATCCCAAGAAAGCATGCAGCAATCATCCGAAGCACCACTCATCAGTAACTAGTAAACTCAATAACAGAAACATTGGGCGCCCATAGCCCTCATCCATATGCATGCTCTCCAAGAAAACCCAAGCCGGCAGACCGCGCTTTGGTCTGCATCACTGTCGTTCCAGGCCAAAGAACCTCCCCGCTGTTTCCTTTAGGTGCGATACCCGTCTGTCGGCTTCGTTCTCGACTCTCTGGATAAAGGCCAAGGCCTGTCCCGCACGTTGGCGGGCCGCCTGCAGTGATGTGAGGTGTTCTGCCATCTTCGCGGCGGCAGCATCAGCCACACTGGCGTCTCTAATGCCTATGGCCGCTCGATGTCGCTGATCTGCTCGGCATTTATCGACTTCGCTCTGTAAGGGCCCCTCCCTGCTTTCTGCCTGACCTTGAAGTTTTTGTAGCAAGTTTCTCGACAGACCAATATCGCGCTTGATCATTTTGAATGCCGTGTTTTGCTCTTGTACTTGTAGCATAATCTGAGGTCGGTGATTGTTGAGGCCTTGGCCTAGTGCCAAGAGGCTAGGCCTATCGAAAGCTTGCACGGGAAGAAGAATGTCTCCCGACGGGAGGATTTCAACTTGCTTTCGGACGACAGTCTCGGGGTCGGTACCCAGCAAGATACTCGCAACATGCCGCCATAGAGGCGCATGGATTCGGCTGGGCCGGTCCTGGACAAGGGCTGTGGTCAAGAAGACAACAAATGCCACTAGTCCTGAGTGTATTGCGTCTGATTCGCGAATAGAGGCCATGTGGACAATCTTCTCCTCGTATACGGATCGGGCGGCAGGCAGGTACTTGTTCACCAGCTAGGTGATCACGTGCTCAGCCTCGGCCTCTCGCGCGGGCGATGGCGATCCGTCGAAGATCCTGATTTGATTGAGTTGGCCGCGGATACCGGAAAACTCCAAAGAAGCAAGTACCCAATGCCCCCCGGTAATCTCGAAAGTCAGGATTATCGTTCGGTTATTGAGGAGGGTCTCCAGAACGTCCATCTTGGGTGTATAATCCTCTGCCCGCATCTCGTCTAGCTCGGACGATTGAATGCAACCCACATCCTGCGTGCAAGTCAAGACAAGGTCAACCAGCTGGCCGAGGAAATTAGCTCGCAACGCAGTCGTCGGCTGTAGCAGCTGTAGCTTATCGTCGGCGATGTCCATCTCGACACGGGGGCGCTTGATGACTGCAACTGCTGGGATGTGCTTGGAAGACGTAGGTGTGTTGGAGGGGCTCGGAGATGGGGGAGGGCGTTTCTGACGCGCTTGGAAAGAATCAACGACCCCAGGCGTTGGGCTGGAATCGTCGTGCTGCGGCTCGGCGCCTTTGTGCTGCTGCTGTTTGCTGTCGTGCGACTCTTTGGAAAGCGGAGTGCCAGAAGGCCGAGCAGGGTCGGAGAGCTGGCTCTCGCGAGTGGGATTTGCGATCACAGCCGTGGTTGCTGTGCCGGCACCGGTGTCGCCAGTGACTCTTTGATCGAAAGTGGAAGTTTCGTCGTCGAGATTAAAGTAATTGCCCGACAGGTGCTCGAATTCGGATTCCTCTTCGTCCTCGTCAACGTTATTGGTGCCAAACACTGCCGAGGCCTCGATGTTAGCAATGGCAGCCTCAAACTCAGAGCTAGGTTCCTGAGACGTGTTTTTGGAGCCGTTCCGCGCTTCCGAGCTATTAGCAACTGATTCCGCTCTTGATTTCGACGAAAAGAAGGATAATTCGTCGTCTGCCGACTTTGGAAGGGTAAAAAAGCCAGTAGGTCGAGTTTTGCGAGGGACTTCGGGGGTGTTGATAGTGTCGAGGGTGTCGGGGGTGTTGGGGATGTAGCTGGTGTCGTGGTTGTCGAGCTCCCTCTTCCTCAGCGAAATCACTTTGTCGATGTCTGCCTTGACAATACCCGCTTGCTTTGCTAGCCGTCTCAGATTAGCGGGAAGGTCAGGGTTGTTGCGCCTTTGGTTAGCTGCATCAATCAACCGATCCAAGGCGTGATCCTACTCAGCCTCGATTTGGCTAAGAGTAGCTAGGGACTGATAAAAAGCGCGGCCGTGTTGTGTGTCGGTCTGCAGGTGGAAGAGTGCTGTCCTAGTAGAGATTGCCCAGTTCTTGCAAGCTCTTTGCAGCTTTGGGCGAACGTCGCTAGCGAGAGAGGGGGTCAAATCAGGGGAGGTGGAGAGGATAAAGTCGCGGGCTTCTGGGGGAAGCTGATGTCGGAGGTCGGCGATGTCGACAGCGTGGCTATACGTTGCTTCCAGGGCGGCGAGGCGTTGAGCGATGTCGGTCTTGTGCTCTTCGCACGCTGTGATGAAGGCGGCGATCGCCTTCTCAAAGTTGACCCACCTAACCATAGGCGATGTAGTGGGATTGCGGACGAAAACCCCGAGAAAGGGATCCTATTATTCGGGGGATAAGAAGTATAGGAAATCGAGACAGATGACGTTGTTTTTGCTGATGGGTCTTGGGACGGGCGGCTTGTGGCGGGCGGGCAGGAAGGAGCCGCATGTAGTAGAGGCAAGGGCGAGGTGTGATAACGGGAGGAAGTTGCCTGCCGACTTAGAAAGCTAGGTTAGGAGGGGGGCTTCCTTAGCTAATGCAGGAAGGAGCTGCACCGTTGTGATAAGGAAGTTATATCATAGGTAGGCACGCGGCTGCCTTTCATCGTTATTACCTTCCGTGGGTAAGGTAGGTAAGGTAGGTACCTGCGTGCCTAGATAAAATATCAGTGATTCACTAGGTAAAGGGCTAGCAGCTACTATGCACTATCGTTCTATTAATATTTTAGTCTTCTCTTATCGCATCGAACTAACTAACCTGCCTCTATAGTCTATGCTAATTATAACTATACTAGCTTAACTATTCCCTCTTATAAAGGCTAATCGACGTGAACTCGCGATATTATAGACCCTTTATGGGATAGATTAGTAGTTATAGGGGTATAGGGTTATAGGTTTAAAGGTATTATAATTAGCTATCTAATAGTAGAGTTTCTACTAATAGAAGCTAAGGGATAATGTATAATAATAATATTATCTTACTAGTTTATATTACATTATTAGATTAGGGGTTAGGAGCTAAAGTACTTAGTTATATTCCTTATAAAGTAATATATAATATAAGATAAGCTAAGAGTATCCTAGGGATAATTATAAAGTTAATTACTAAAGAGCTATAGAAGTTTATATTTAAGCTAGGCTTAAGTATATCTTATATCTTAGTCCTAGATATCCTTCTCTCCTTATTTTAAGTAATTACTAGGATAGGATAAGATAGACTTGGCTACGTAGCTTTTAAAAAGTCCCCTTTAGCGCACGGGCCTATTATAGGAGGACTATAGAGTAGAGCGTAGAGAAGAGGAGCATAGCAGACTTTAGTATTATTTATAATTATTATTATTCTTAATACCTTAATAATCCTATATCTTATTTTTTAGTACTCTCTTAGTAAATTTATATCTAATTTAGATAATATCTTTTAATTAGATTCTCAAGTTACTTTATATATTTTTAAGCTTATTTATAATATTCATATCTAGTTATTATTAGAGCTATATTATTTCTTATCCTTCTTAGTTCTTATTAGTTCTACCTCTTTCTAATAATACCTAGAGGTAGATTCTCTTACTCTTTTAAATAGTCTTTATAGGCTTCTTAGAGAGTTAAGCGCCTTTATTATATCTATATATCTCTACTATTAGTATATATATATATATATAAACTCCACTTTAAATGTAATAATAAGCTTAAGAGATTTATACATAATGAATAATAATAATATAATTAATAATAAATATAGTCTAGAAGAGAGGAAGATATTCATAGACCTACCTTAGTCCTAAGGGAATAGTAATACCTATACTTTCTTATGGAATTAGGTTACGAAAAATATAAACCTTAAAATCCTCCCTTTCTCATTTTATTAGTAGGTTCTAGTAACTATATCCCTTTTCGTTATCCCTTATATATTATTATAATTACCATTATTTTACCAGTACGTTATAGCTAATAAGCTAAGATAGCTATATATAAGACTAATATAGAGATGAGTAGGCTTCTTAAGCTAATATGTATAGTAAGATTAACTAGATTAGTAAATAAAAACTAATAAACCCCTTATTATTGTAGCCCTAGGTACTAAGAGCGATATACTAATATTTAAGAGAGATATTAATATAATAAAGCTATAAATTCTTCTAAGATAAGAGGGTTATTAGAAAGACCTTTCTATATCAGGTTATAAGACTTAAAGTAGATGTATTAGAGCCTAAAGTAATAAGATCGGGGTTATGAAACCTTTCTGATATTTATTTAGTTTATCTAATTTATATTATTTCCTTTTTTATTGCTTAAAAGGAGTTATAATTATATCCTTTATCTTTCTATTTATAGGATACTATAATTATAACCTTGCTTTATTTACTAGAAGACTTTATTATTTAACTATATAATATTAACTTTAATATTTATAAACCTATAATTACTATATCTTTCTCTTAATTAGCTAGCTTAAATACTAGATCCTATTCTACTAAAAGGAAGTTGCCTAAAGAGAGATTTATAAGAGCTTCGTTTAGTAAGATATAACCTTATACTATAAGATACTTAGCTTCTAAAAATAATATAAATAGATCTATAAATCTTACCTTAGGGATAGGAGTAATACCCTTAAGTACTCTATATTCCCCTAATAAGACTTATATTAATTAGAATATTATAGCCCTCGCTAATCTTCGTATAAGATAACTTATTATTATAATAACAACCCCCTACTCTATAGAAGCGCTAAAGCTTATTATTATTGATATCTCTAACCTTATTACTAATTATAAGAGGCTTTTAAAGCTTTATTATAAAACTAATGATCATATAAAGAATAAGGTCTAAATATACGAGGGGTTAGACCCGAGTTTATTTAACATAAGGTCGCTATAATACTATTTATTTAAGCTAAAGAGGAAAAAACGGGAAGTTTTCCTCTCTAGTAGAGATTTCGCTAGTCTATAGGGAATAACTAGGTAGGCCCTAGGTAAGCCCTAGGTAGCTCCTTAAGGTAATAAACCTAGGTAGAAGCCTAGGTAGGCTTAACCTAGGCGTAGCTTATAATACTATCCCCCCTCCTAGCTAGCTCCCCCCTAGGTATAGGCTAGGTTGCTATTATTATTTATAATTAGTTTATATAGGGCTTTATACCTTTCTACTATAGCAGTCTCTATAATAGCCTCTATAGGCTCCTCGGTAGGCTTTATATACCCCTCCTACTTAACTAGGATCTCACGTCTCTGCCCTCGCCTAACTACCTTCTATTGCCCTATATATATCTCCTCTATATACTACTTAAATCCGCTATTATTAGTTATAATTAGTAGTAGCTAGGGGTCTATCCTTATCTATATAGGTAAGGGGTCCTCTAGTACCCTCTAGAGGAGGTCTATATAGAACCTTAAGTAGATATTACTAAGCATGTCTAACTTAATAACGTATAGGCTCGGGACTCTAACTATAGTATATTTATAATATAAATATAATAGCTTTTTACTAGGCTAAGGGCTCTTATAGTTAGCTATTAAAAGCTAGACCTTATTACTTACCTAGTACTCCTCTATAAGTATCCTATACTAGTTTATATTCTCCTCGCTACGCTACTAAGTAGCTATAATACTTACTTAGATAAAGTCTACTACCTCCTATAGTCTTATTACTAGGAGAGTAGCTACTATATCCCTAGAGGGGACTTCCTCTATTATATTATCCGCTATAGGTATAGGGTTAATATAATACTTATATTCTAAGAAGAATAACAACAGCCTAGTTATATTACTAACCCTATTATAAAGCGCTAGCTAAGTAGTAAGTAGGAGCTACCCCTAGTTATCCTATACCTAGGTTAGAAATATATATAGGATAGCTTATATCTTATAGTTCTATCTCTTAGTATTACTATTAGTCTATAAGTAGTAAGTAGTATTTAATAGCCTCCTTATACTAGTAAGGCAGTAGAATTTAGCCTAGAAGTAGCTTACCTAGTTAGACCCTTAATTATTAATAATACTATATAGGAATATATAGAACTAGAAGTAGGAGGTAAGGAACTAGTATATATAAGCTTCTACCTCTATAGTACCTATCTCCTCTAGTATTACTAACTTACCTAGCTTATTTACTATAACCTATAGGTATTAGCTAGCGTTATCCTTTATAGGTAATAAGTTTATAATAAAGTCTATTAAGAGGTCTAAGTATAACTAGGTAGGTACTAGTAGGGGCTTAAGGAAGCCCCTCTTAGCTTACCTCTAGATATATATCCCTCTATAGATATTATAATTCCTTATAAATCTCTATACTATTTATAATTATCCTAGCTAATAGAACTACTAGCTTACTATTTCTAGCGGGCTATTATAGCCTAAGTAAGTAGTTATATTTAAGTCGTAGCTCTATTAGATAATCTTTATATAGAGCTCCCCTACTAGGTTATTATTATCCTCCCCGCTAAGTACCTATAGCCTCCCCCTAAACGTTAGCCTCCTCTAACTTTTAATATTATACTTATTAATTTAAACCTTAGCTTTTATATCTAATAGGAAGCTCTAAAGCTAGTTAGTAATAATATAATATATACCTTTATATATTATATCCTTCTTTATAGTTTCTAGCTATAGCGCCTATAGATCAGGGTTATTATTAAAGACTATAGTATCTAGGATATTAGTATAGCCCTTCTAACTTCTCCTTACTAGGGGGCTAACTATAGGGTCCCCGTAGGTGTAGGCGTAGTCTAGTATTAGCTATAAGACTCTCCCCTACTTCTACTTATTATCCTACCCTTATAGTATATCCTATTCCCTCTATAAGAGGGTATTAGGGGCTACTACTTCCCTACTAGGGCGGTATTTAATAATAAAATTATACTAAGATAGCTCCTCTACTTACTAGCTCTAGCGCTCTATAAGGCGCTACTTCTTTATAAAGTATTTAAGCCCCTAGTAGTTAGTTAGTACCTTAAAAGTAGTTATATTATATAGCTCCGCCCTCTATATATATAAGTAAAAAAGGACTACTAGGAGCTCCTTATTATAAATAGGGTAGTTATATTCTATAAGCGAGAGCTTCTAGGAGTAGAACACTATAGGGCGCTAGGTACCCTCTGGGTTAACTTATAAGAGTACCCCTCTTAATATAAATCCTAAATAGTTAGTTTTAATAATAGTCTTATCCTCTAGACTAAACTAATAAAGTACTAGCTAGGTATTAAAAAGCTACTTAAGATATAAGAAGGCTCGTTTTTAATTATCTCCCTACTAGAACGTTATATTCTTCCTAGTAAGTAGTATAAGTAGTTTAATAATATCCCTATATTCTAGTATAAATATATTATAATAGTTTATAAACCCTAGGAAGGTCTAGACCCCCTTTAGGGAGGTAGGGGGTAACTACTTAGTAATTACCTAGAGTTTCTTAGGGTTATAAAAGAGACCCTCTCTTATTATTATAATAAACCCTATATACTTAACCCTCTTAACTAAGAATTTATACTTCGCAAGGTCGAGGTTTAGGCCTATATTAGCTAGCCTCTAGAGGACCTCCTAGACCTTCTTCTTATAATCTTCCCTTATTCTATCTAAGTAAATTAATATATTATTTATATAAGTAGTAATGAAGTTATTAAGGAAGTCCTGTAGGGTAATATTAATATATCGTTAGAAGCTAGCGGGGGTTCTAGTTAGGCTAAATAAGTAAACTACCTACTTAAATACCCTATACTAGGTATAGAATATAGTTCTCTCCTAGTACTCCTCTACTACCCTTAGCTTATAGAAAGCTATTATTATATCTAGCTTAATATACTACTTAGCTACGCTTACCTAGCGTAGCGTCTTAGAGATTAGTAAGAGAGGGGAGTAATCTTTCTTTATAATTATATTAAGGGCCTTATAGTTAATATAGAAACAAATCCCCTTACTAGGCTTCCTTATAAAGAGTACTAGTACCCTAGTAAGTAAGCTACTAGCGCTAATAAACCCCTTATCTACGAGGTCTTATAGGGTCTTTTTTAGTACTAGTAGCTCTTCTCTCGATATACTATAGAGGGGACCCTAGGGGAGTAGTAGCTCCCTCCTATTAGTCTTAGTATAAGGTTAATCTAATAGTTTACTCCTAGTCGCCTAGGGGGTAGTAGGTAAGCCTTATTAGGGTTAAATAAGTTAGAAAACTCCCTTAAGACCTAGTCTAGCAGATAGTATTATAAATCCTCCTTTAGTCTTAGGTTTAAGGCTTTCTTAATATTAGATAAGCTAATACCTTATACTAGTACCTCTTTAGTACCCTCTTAATACTTACCCTATTATCTTACTAGGCGTTAGTAGATTATAGAGAACGAGGGTATATTAAGGAACCTTATAGCCCTTATTTCCTTTATAAGGGGAGTTTCTTCTTAATCCTTCAGGTATAGCCTAACTTATCCCCTCTTATAGTATACTTAATAAGCTATAGTATTATAAATAACCTAGCTCTATTCTATCTAAAGGCGCCCTAAGAGGATATTAAAGTCTAGGCTATTAACTATATATATAAAGATACGCTAGGTATAGCTACTTATTTCTAGGTTAAACGCTACTATACCTAGCGCGTTACCTAGTAATAGTCTACTAAGTATATACCCTCTTATAAGTTAGTATCTCTTCTTAATATATATAAAGCAGAGGTATTAGGCTAGGGATAGGTTAATTATTATATAAGTATTACTCCTAGTATCTACTAGGGTATTAGCTAGATATCCTCTATTAACTCTAACTTAAATAATAGTAAGCTTATTATTAGCTAGTTATTCCTATTTATATTCTTCCTAACCTAATACCTCCTCCTTAGTAAGCTCTAGGGCTTAATTTCGCTCTAGAGTTAGTCTTTTCCTAACTCCTTATTTTCCTCTAAGGAGTTAGTTACTACCTAGTAGTTATCTATAACCTTATAATATACTATTTCTTCCTTTAAGGTCTTTACTTTTATAACCCTAGGTAGCTAGTCCTCCTTATTAGAGTAGCGCTAGGTAATATAGCCGCTAGTTCTATAAGTATAATAAGTATAGGGGTCCCTTATACCCTTCTAAGGTTATTAGTATTATACTAGGGAGGTACCTAAGGAGGATCCGGAGTTTGAGTACTTATAGCGTCTTAATTCCTTAACTTATAAGATATATACTACTCTAGTTATATAAGTATCCCCCTTATTATCCTTAGTAGTAGGTCTCTAGTAGGTTACTAGGTAATTACTAGTAACCTTCTAGTGCTCTACCTTCTATATAATACTCTAGACCTTTAAGAGCTAGCTATTATAATTAGCTAATAGGTTAATAGTAATTAGCTATTCCCTTAGCCTAGGGGTAAAGGAGGCCTCTAGAAATAAGATCTAGACTTAGCTAGGCTAATTTATACTACTTATATTAGCTAGTATTAACTTAAATCTTAGTAAGAAAGTTACTAGGAATTTATTCTCTTTCTACTAGAGGGTCTATAGTTAGGCTATAGCTTATAACTAGATATTTAGGTCCTTATATATCTAGCCTAGGTAAGCTATAAAGTCCTCAGGGTTATATTTCCCCCTTCCCCCCCTAGCTCTATAGAAGGTAGAGACTACTTAATAGGCTATAGTATCTAAGTAAGAGTTAATAAGGTACTATACCTCTATATCTATAGTATAGAACGCCCTATTTATAGCAATCTTATACCTTATCTACTATACCTAGGTAGTATATTCCTTCTACTTATTTAAAAACTTCGGGGGTAGGGGTAGTAGCTTCTAGTATATTATGCTAGGTATTACTAGTACCTTACTAGTAATACTTATAGGGGTCTGCGCAGCTACGCGTTAGCTATTCCCCTATTTAACCTCCTATAGCTATTACTAGAGGGACTCTATTACTACTACTAAATTAGCTCGCAACAGCTTATCTCGAGTTTTAGCTATACTACTATTAACTATCTTACTAACTAGTAGGGAGTAGCGCTCGACCTATTATTATTATTATAATAATAAGCTTAAATATATAAGGGGTTAGACTTAAGTTTATTTAATATAAGGTCGCTATAATACTCTTTATTTAAGCTAAAGAGGAAAAAAGGGGACGTTTTCCTCTCTAGTAGAGACTTCGCTAGTCTATAGGGAATAACTAGGTAGGCCCTAGGTAAGCCCTGGGTAGCTCCCAAAGATAGTAAACCTAGGCAGAAGCCTAGGTAGGCCTAACCCGGGCGTAGCCTATAATAAAATATATAGCTCTAGTAATGATTAAGATATAATAAAATCTTATATTAGAAAAACTAAGACTTAGAAAGAGGCTAAGGAGAAGCATCTTTATTAGTTTAGATTTATAAGCCTAAAGTTCTTATAAGACCCTAATAATGATCTTTAGAACCTAGTTATAAGATCTTATATTAACGATAATAGCCCCTCCAAAGTTATAGTATTAATTACTATTATTCAATAGCTTTAATAGATAGCTATTTCATATAGAGATATGGAGCTTATTAGTACAAAGCCTATTTAAGTTATATAATATTACTTTTTAAAGAGGGCTATAAGAGCTAAAGCTTAAAATCTTAGTTATTAGCTTACTTAAGCTATTCTAAAATAATAATTTATAATAAAAGATATACTAATTAAATAATTTACTGCTTACTATGAACCTTAGTAGTAATTTAGCTTTATTAAGCCTAAACTAATAATAATACTTTAAGTTCTAGTAAAGATAATTCTCACAAGGTAGAAAGCTGAAGCTAAGGAGCCCTCTATAGCCGAGACTATTAGCTTAATTATTAACTCTCTTATAGAGAACTTTGGGACCTTAAATATTAATAGGGCTAATTATAAGATAGACATTTTAACTCTTATTAAGAGAATTATTAGCTAAAGGAAGAATACTTTTAATTTAAATATTATAGAAGCTATTAGATCGTATAAGTAATAATCCTAAGACTATTTATAGATATAATACTAATAGTAGTAATACCTTTACTTATAAGCTAGATATAGATATTATTAAAGTAAATACTAGTAATACCAGGGACTTAGAAGAGGTAGATGAAGAGGAAGAGGAGGCTCTAGAGGCTTCTAGTAAGATATATTATTATAATATGTATCTTTCTAAGCTATAGGATACTATTAGCTTTATAGTATTATAAGCTATATTATTATTAGCTATATTAAGTATCTTAAGGCTAGGTAGAATAGGGTTTATTACTATATAACTCCTCTTTACTTTACTACTAATCTAGACTCTAGTACCTAAGTTAAGACTAGTATTATTAATAAAGGGCGCGACTATAAGAGAACTAATAGCTAGACGATTTTAAGGCATATTTTAATTAATTAGAATAGTTATATATACTATATAGTTACTATAAGTAGGCTAGTAGAAAAGGAGTAGCTAAAGCTCCTAGAAGAGATCCCATACGTTATTAATTATAATAAAGTATATCCTAAGCAGTCCATTAGCTTTATAAATCTATCAAAGGACGCTATATAACTATACATATAATATTCTTTAGCTTTAAGCCTAAGAACTAGTATATTAACCTAGTAGAAGATATTACTATAGTTACCGTAATGCCTTTAGCATCGCCCGTTCCTAGCGCAGCATATAACTAACGTTAGCTCCGGAGCGACCTTTTTCCGGGGGTCGTTCCTCTAATACTAGTTATAAGTAACTACGTTATAGCTACTCTCGTTATAATAAAATAAGGTCTTTCGTAACTATAAATATAGCCCTATAGGATATTTCTTAATAGTTATAAGCCTAGCTCTAACTAAACCCCTAACTACTATTTTAAAATAGGCCTTTACTACTAAAAGTACTTATTAAAACTTACTCTCTCATATTCCTTCTTTCCTCCTTAATATATACTATCCTTTACTATTCTAAACCCTCTATTTCTAAATAGCCTTAACTATAATATCTTCTAATATTATTATAATAGTATTATATACCTAACTATATATAAGGACTTTATTACTTAGTATACTATAATCTAAGCTAAAGCCTAAGCTACTAAAGTCTAGAGGTATATTAACTTATATAACCCCTAAGGGATTTTTATACCTGAGTAAGACCTTATTAGAAACCCTAACTCTTAATATATATATTACTAAGTAAAACTAGGATATTAATATCCAATACCTATAGGAAAAGAGTACTTATGATGAATATATTACTCTATGTAACTAAGAGGCTCTAGAAGAGGCTCCTTCTAATACTATTTCTAGGACTACTCCTAAGTCTATTACTAGGATATAGATAATAAATAAACCTTAAACCCTTTAGCCTCTAGCTACCCTACTTATAATTAATAAGAGTACTATAAGTATATAGGAATAGTATCTAGAGTATTTTTATTTACTTATTATATAATAGTCTAAGTAAACCTATAAGGACTAAGAGTTTAAATAGATTCACTATTTAGTTATAAAGCCTATTACTTATAATATTATTATACCTATATATATAGAACTTCTCGCTAAAGGGGATATAACCCTTTATAGCCTTATTATTAATCTTAAATATTATTATATTCTAAGCGAGGCTAATACCCTTATTACTATTAAAGGGGCGTATATCTAAGTCCTAGAGAAGGCGAATAGGAGTATTAATCCTAATACCTAGATTAAACACTTTAAGGGTATCTACTTCTATATTACTTAGCTTAAGCTTCCTAAAGCGAGTAATACCCTCGCTTTAAAAACCTTTCTTTTAGTAATAGGTTATTACTTTATACTTATTTAAGCTATAATAGAGATTATAAATATCCTTAAATACGAGTAAGTAGGGATACTAATCTCTAACATAAGCTAATATACTAATATATTTCAGGACCCCTTATATAAAGATATACTTTACTTAAGATTATAAGGATAAAGCGCTAGAGTCTTTATAATACTAGCTAGCTATATAGATAAGGCTAACCTATTAAATATTCCTATAACTAATAACTTATCTAGTAGTAAATAGTACCTCCATAGGTCGAGCTATTAATAGTTAGAAGGGTAATATAGGGTTAAGGTAAGGTATAAAAGTTAGTTTATAGTATACCTTAGTAGTATCTAGATTTTATAGATTTTTTATCTAACTCTATTCTTCAAACTGATTTTATATATCTATAGTACCTAATTTAGAAATAATTCTTTTATTTCTTATCCCTAAGATTTCTATAGTAGGTCCTATATCTTCTTTAAGCTTAGTAGTACTAAGTTATTTACTATACTAATAGAAAGTCTAATCTAGCTTAGTAGACCTAATAATAAAAAATCGAATTCAGCTTAGTACGCCTAAAACTAACCCTAAGTCTTAATCTAGCTTAGTAAACCTAATAATAAAAAATCGAATTTAGCTTAATACGCCTAAAACTAACCCTAAGTCTTAATCTAGCTTAGCAGACCTAATAATAAAAAATCGAATTTAGCTTAATACGCTTAAAACTAACCCTAAGTCTTAATCTAGCTTAGTAGACCTAATAATAAAAAATCAAATTCAGCTTAGTACGCCTAAAACTAACCCTAAGTCTTAATCTAGCTTAGCAGACCTAATAATAAAAAATCGAATTTAGCTTAGTACGCCTAAAACTAACCCTAAGTCTTAATCTAGCTTAGCAGACCTAATAATAAAAAATCGAATTTAGCTTAGTACGCCTAAAACTAACCCTAAGTCTTAATCTAGTATAATAGACGACTTAGTAATAGAAAATCTAAGCCTACCTACTAGCTTTATAATATAAACTTTAGTTCTATTCGTTATAGCTCCTGATTCCTCTTTATAGCTTTAAAACTAACTTTCCCTTTAAGATTTGCAAAAGGAGTCTTAAATATCCGTATTTATAAATCTAAAATTATTATTTATTTCTAATAGTACTCTTCTTTCTACTAAGGAATCACCTCTATAAGTGCTATGAGGGGCTATAAGGCTATAAGGGCTATGAGGGCTATAAGTGCTATAAGGGCTATAAGGACTATAAGGGCTATAAGGGCCGTGAAGAATATCGCTATAGGTAGATTAGTAGGATTACTAATAATATAAGATAGTACTATAATAGTCTTTCCTATTCTAGCGATATCTATAAGAATACCTCTAGTAATTAGGAGGATTGCTAATAATATAAGATAATATTATAATTATCTTTCCTATTCCGGGGATATATATAAATATACCCCTATAAAGAGCTATCTCTATATTCTCTCGCCTTAAGACCTATATAGTAAGTATAACTTAGGGCTATAAAAGGGCGTTAGGGTAGTAGAAGGGCATCGGGGCGATAAGAGAAAGTATATTAGGGCTATAAAAGGGTATTATAGCTATAAAAGGGCGTTAAGGCCCTAAGAGAAAGTACGTCGGGGCTATAAAAGGGCGTTAGGGTAGTAAAAGGGCATCGGGGCGATAAGAGAAAGTATATTAGGGCTATAAAAGGGCGTTATAGCTATAAAAGGGCGTTAGAGCCCTAAGAGAAAGTACGTTAGGGCTATAAAAGGGCGTTAGGGTAGTAAAAAGGTATCGGGGCGATAAGAGAAAGTATATTAGGGCTATAAAAGGGCGTTAGGGCGGTAAAAGGGCGTTAGGGCCCTAAAAAGCCTTAAGGACCTCCTAGTAGCGTCTAGCTTTAACGCTATATAAATACGTAGCGCTATAGTAATAGGAATATAGTCGCATAAGCTAGTTATTATTAACTTAATATACTAGAGTTAGATACTAGCTATCCGCTATATAAGGGTAGCCTTGCGAGTACCCTAGTATTTAAAGAGGGTGCTCGCGCGGATTAACGCACACGTCCTATAGCGTCCGGCTTTAACACTATATATATATATAGCGCCACGGTAATAGGAATATAGTTATATAAGCTAGTTATTATCGACTTAATATACTAGAGTTAGATACTAGCTATCCGCTATATAAGGGTAGCCTTGCGAGTGCCCTAGTATAGAACTGCGAGTAGATAAGGAGCTAAGTGCCCTATAGATAGTGTACCTAGAGTTATTATATATAGATAAAGACTATATAATATAGGTATTAATCCGCGCTAGTACCCTCTTTAAATACTTCTAATACCTTTTTTACTAGAAGTATTTAAAGAGCGTTCTAGGGTTAAATAACGCCTATATTATATAGTCTCTATCTATATATAATAACTTTAGGTACGCTATTTATAGGGTACTTAGCTCCTTATCTACTTGTAGTTCTATAGTATATTATAGTCTATAGACCTCGAGCACTTAGAGGGTTAAGAATATCTTATCTTAATATCTATTAATATATTCTATAATCTCGTTCTTTATTTACTTAATAGACCCTATACCTATTAATAGAATAATATAAGCTTATAGTTAAAATTTTATATACTTAGGGGGAGGAGCTCCTATATCTTTAAATTTTATACTTATAGTATCTAGGAATTATATAGCTAAAGATAACTCGTAGCAATATTATACTTTATATTAGTTATATCTATACTATAGAGGATATAAAATAATTATTTAGCTCCTTCTACTAGTAGACCTATTTAGTCTTTCTAATATTATTTTAGGCGTTTCGCGCTAGACTAAGCCTTATAGGCTAGGCCTTATTCGTTTACTTCGCTTACTTATTAATAAGTAGCTAGGGGATATATTAGAGTAGAATATTAATAGCTAGCTGCCTATTTTAGTAGCTCGTTTCTATTTAGTTTAATATATACTAGTTCCTTTATAGCAATAGATTATATTATATTAACTTATAATAAATCGTATAGCTTATTATAGTTAGCGTTTAGGTAGTTAATTTTATTAAAAAGGTATCCTAGGTAGAATTTATTATTAGTAAGGTAGGTTATAATAGTAGGTCCTATACCTCTAGGCGGTAGTCTAGTACCTAAAGAAATAAGATAAGATAAAGCAAAAAGTAGCTAGGCGAGCTAGACTAAAACCTCTAGCTATTTCCTAGGGCTAGCCTAGTGTAAATAGCTTAGAATTATATAAATACTATAAACCCCGTATAAGAGGTAGGTATTAGAATTATTAGAACCTAGGGGATAGATACTAGCTAAATTATTAAGTCTAGTTAACCTACTAATAGAAATTCCAGACCTATTAGGAAGCTAGGCTGCTAATAAAGTCCTTCTACGTTTTATTAGCCGAGGCGACCTACTAATAGAAATTCTAGACCTATTAAGAACCTAGGCTACTAATAAAGTCCTTCTACGTTTTATTAGCTAAGGTAACCTACTAATAGAAATTCTAAACCTATTAAGAAGCTAGGCTACTAATAAAGTCCTTCTTTATTCTATTAGACTAGGTAATCTACTAATAGAAATCTCGCATATAGTACTTACTACTTCGCTAACCTATAGATAAGACTCCTCTACCTCCTATTAGCCTTACTAACCTCCTAATAAAAACTCCCTATATATTATAAATATTCTTA